>CABEEJ010004623.1:0-34977 GCA_901482245.1 Timema douglasi
TCGTCCGTTATACCTCGCCACTCACCGCCTCCAGCAATGTTAAGGTCGATAGATCCTAGGTCCGTTCATCATTAACAGTACAAAAAGTACGTACAGAATTGCATGGATTACATTATGTTGTATTTATTGTACTTTAATTTAAAATAAATTACACTAACCTTCTAATATTCCCAAGTTATTTACTTTATATTAATAAAGTAAATGGCTTGGTATATACATTTTTCATAAATATTATACATACACGGGATCAAATACACACATTTTCTGATGTCTCTATTTCCCCCAATATTGTGTTTTTCGCGACTGACGTTTATGAGCTAGAAGACTATCCCTTTCTTAACAGAAGTAAAAATATGTAGTTATATTTCAAATTAGGTTATATAATTATATAATATTATTAAATGTTGGCTACATAAGTTAATGGGGTGAGTTTCTGATGAACTCAAAAATATAATATCTGGATACACGTCGATAAAAATGGAAAAAGATTCGAAAGCTGTTTCAGTCCAATTTTCATAGCTAAGGCCTTAATTGACAGATAGAAAGGTTACTAGATTCTTATGTATTAATTAATTAATACGTCAAGCCATATGATCTACAGCTGCCACTTTTGATAAATAATAGTCCTTTAAAGTAACTTTGATACTATAGTAAAATGTTATAAATGCTGTAAAAAACATTAGTGTTCGCCTTATATTATAATATTCTCCGAATACTTCAACCTATATACAGTTATATTAACAATGAAGTCCCGGCACAGATTTATCTGATTGCCAAACCCTTCCTTCACCTTTGACAAGACATCTTGTGAATGTGGGGAATGCCAGGCCTCCACCTTGGTTCGGATTCTGCGTTAAACTGTAGGTCCTCCATTTCATCTCACAATCACCCTACCATTACAAGTTAGCGTAAGTGCTTGTAACCCGGACGGGTAGTAAGACGCGGTAATAATAATAATAACGAAGTTACAAACCTGCAATGGCTTTCTTACAACACTTTAAAGGAAATTATTACATTGCACCATCATTCGTCGCCTATACATTAATTGCGGCCAAGGGTTTTCCCATCTTGCTCCACAACAATGGAAATACCTGGTAATTTAATTATTAATATACGAACAGTCAAGAATAATAACGGACTATACCTTTCACTTTGGAGAAATACGGGTAGAATAACACATACATACACCTAACCAGACACTATAATATCTTCTTTTACAAGAACATGCAGCATTTAGGAATAATGGTAAATGCTTACTTAACTTAATTTTGGATATCTGACTCAGACAGACTAAGAGAACTACTTTTGGAGGACTGCCATCATTATGAAGTTCCCCTAAACCCCACAGATGGCTGATGCGGGCTTATCTAAACTCGAGGAATTATTTATTCTTTGTTTTATCTTTTTATAATGGTTTGGTTTGATTCTTCTTATGTGTTTATTATAATAAAGACTTAGGGCTTAGTTGGTTTATGATTTATTGCCTAGTAATGATATAAATTTAACTATTTTCAATCATCTGGTACGGAGATAATCTCTAGAAATTTCTTGTGAGATCGGTACGGTCTTACTTTGGTCCAACAATGCGTAGAGTAGTGAAAATATGAATGAAACTGCTTCTGTGACAGATTGAACATGGTCTTAGGCCAGTTTTGTTGACTTTGAGTATTTGTTTATCTACGATATCTCTCGTTATTAATGAATAAATAAACTGTAATTTTGATTTGGTGTTTTAAGATAATTTAAAGATTTTTTTCGGAATTTATAGATCAAAATTAATAGTTTTGTTTTAATTAAAGTTTTGTAAAACCTCTGATAACCGAAATAAAGGGTAAGCGAGGTTAAGGATATGAAATTAATACTTCTCTGAAGAGTTGAGAGATACATTTTTTTATAAATTAAATTACTTACTATGTCATAGTTACAGAAAACTATGTTTTTATATATGTACATACAGTATTTAAACAAATGCTTAGTCAATATAACAAAATTAAATACACAATAAAACTAAATTTATAATTTCTTCTTAAAGTCTGAAATTTTCTTTTGATTCTCTTTATCGATTTACATATCTTAACAAATAAAGGTTTTACCGCCGTAATACCTTTGTTTAGCAGTTCGGTTACTGAAAAAAAACCACCATAAAAATGCTGTTAGCCGTTTCGGATATATCTGGTTTCAGATATCGGAGGTCCAGATATGGGAGATGTTACTGTGGTATCCATTACCATGGTTTGATTGTACGAACATTAGGGGAAGACAATCCCATAAGGCAGTTTGAGGATTCATCTTGTAAAAACGTTTAGAGCCGTTTGTTTTAATTCGACGGTGTACATAAAAATGTAATAAATTCCGGTATTAACCATCTGATCAGTGGCGAGAGATCTGAGTATCTAAGGGAAAACTGGTTTGAGGAACCTCGATGATTTTGTTTGACCGGCTAGACGGGTATTCACCTGTTTCAACGTAAGCGTCAATTGTTTCATTCATTATTACTATTTGCGTCAAATTTTATCAAACTTAAATTTGAAAAGATTCACTAAACCACATTTAAAGTGCTAATTCATCACATTCATTGCTAAATAAATATATATATCTCTCTTTCCTTGTCATTCGTACATGCCTCGGAAGGGAATCAGCCTTAAGCTACTAGTTTTATTACTTAATTTACAACTTTGGGTGGCCAAATTAATTAATCACCATGTTGATATTTATTTACGCGTCATCTTTGTAACCATCTTGGTGAACGTTGAACTCACTCAAATCTTTATTTTACCCAAGAACTTTACTGATGGATTTTCAGTATTAAAAGGACATTTATTTTAAATACTTATCAGATCGAACAATATTTATTTGAAAATTTATGTTTATTTAATCGTAAATAAACTTTTATGATTTGTTATGGTAGTGGGACATGAGATGCTTAATTTAAATACACTGTTTATGGTTTGTAAGAGGGCTTATAAATTGTTGTGTAATACATTTTAATGTTCTTTTAATAGTATGAATTTTCCATAGTCATGTTTCTTGTATTAACTTGTTATATATGTTAATATTCAATTATGACGAAAAGAAATAAACTGATACAATACTAGATATGGCCTGGAGATCAATATTGAGAATACAAAAGTGATGTTCATTTCAAAAAAATGAAAGGCCGCTGAAAATCAAATTTGGAAAGTAGGAGTTGGAAAACATAGAGCAGTTCAAGTAAAGTCTGTTCAGCATAGGAATTGTTTTCTGAAAGGCTTTTTTCCCTACCAGAAATCTATTATATAGTAGGATATTTGTAGGACAAAAGACCTTCCAGAGAGTAATTCCTACCGTGAATGGAGTATACCGTGGAAGTCTGCTGCACCAAGAAAATTAGTTCAAAAATTGTCATGTCCAAGCGAGCTTTCAACAAGATGAGATTACTGCTGACCAGCAAGTTGAGCTGAGGAAGAAACTGATTAAATGCAACCTTTGGAACTTGGTGCTCTGTGGAGTAGAACCCTGGACTCTTAGGAAGATGGAGAAGAAATAGTACTGGGAGATCTTTGAAATGTGGTTTTGGAGATGACTTGAGAATATCAGATGGACAGACGGGGGGATAAATTAAGACGTCCTAAGAAGATTGGGTGAGAAGGAAACAATTTTGGATGTGATTCTTCAAAACAAAGTATATTGGATCGGACACATCCTTAGGAAGAACTGTCTTCTGCACGACGTCATAGAAGGCAAGATTGAGAGAAAAAGGAGTCCAGGAAGAAGGAGAATTCAAATATTAAATGTCTTGAAGGAAAGGAGAAAATTCTGGGGGCTCAAGCAGGATTCAGACTGTTGACTGAAAAAAAGTAACAGATCCGTCGTGGGTGTCTTGAGAGAAGTTACCGATCTACCGACCATAAACTGAGTATGGTAAGAAGATAGCTGGCGTCCCACATATTATAATTATTTTTTATGGTACATATCCTTTTAAGTGGTCCACTTGTGTCGATGTTATATAATTCGGGGGGGGGNGGGGTGGTTGGAGTGTGTTGTACAATGTTGACCAAAAAAATATATTTTCTAAAAGTGCCTTTCTACCAAAATCCTATTATTGCTATATGACGTAATAGTCAATCTCTAGGATTATAATAGATTATATCTAGCGTAGCGTCTATATGTGACAGATTGCTTCTACTGGCATATTTGTGGTTACCATTATTTGATACATTTGAAAATATTGTATTGAAGTGTCTAAAGGCGACAATCTAAACATGTACATGCAATATTAAACTATTTAACACGTGGGTGAATATTAAACTGTCCTTCGAGGAAGGCGTGAGAATGTAAATGAGTAATATTTAAATGTAATTTTGATCCATGCCGATTTTGTGCAAGAGTGATATTAAGGTCAATCTTTAATCACTCTTGTAATACAAAGATTTATTAAAAACCGGTAGAAAATGAAGATTTTATTGGCCCTTTCAATGTATTCTGAACTAATTTAGCTCAGTTTAAACTGATGTTTTTATTTATTTTTTATTTATTATTACTATTTTAAACTTTTTGGAGGGAGTTAAAATACCCAAACTAAATAGGCTTTTTTAGGGAAGGGTGCCTAAATATATACCAAGTTTGATTGACACTCATCGATTAGTTCAAAAGTGAGAAGAACCCATACAATTTGACATTTAACTGAATATTTAGTTACTTTATTTTGTAACCGTTAAAAGTTTGGAAACATATTATGCACACAATAAACATTAATTAGTTTATACATTTTTTGTGCTTTTGTTCATATAGGTCATGTGACCACTTTGGCGTAGCTTATAAGATAGGATCATAGTGTAATCTGACAAGGTAAGATTTTGCTTGGTTCTATTTTGGACCGTCAACCTCAGTGGTCTCGGGGTAAAATGCTCACCTCATGTCTCAATGATCGTGGTTCAAACCCAGCTAGGGCTAACGTATTTTTCCTGAGCCAGAAACAACTTCCTTCGGAGAGGAAGTAAAGCCGTCGGTCTCATGTCGATTGTGGCTTGTAAAAGAATCCTGGATGGTATGTAAAAATACCTTTCAGGCAAAATTAGTAGGTCCCTTAGCGCTAGCTCATAGAAATTCTCATGTGCTGATATAATCAATAGTTCATAAAGTGCACTTTAAAATAAATACTTCAAATAAATTGGAAAAGAAACCCACTATGGATCAGCTTATATTATAGGGCCATTGTATAATCTGTCAAGCTACCTTTCACTTTAAACGGAGTGTACAAGCGGTAGTTCTATCAAGGAAAACAAATTCAACACAGTTAAAATTGAATTAGGTCATACACTTATTATGTTTTAGGTATGTATGAATGTAATAACTAGAGTACACAGACACCCATTCATCATAATTATACTGTCCCGTTATGATGTATTCTAACAGACATGTATACCGTACGTTGTATTTAATTATTTAGATCGATAGGTACACAGTTGGAACCCTAAACATTTCAAATACTTTTTGTTTTGTTTTCTTGCAATAAATTACTATCACCAAAATACGCTTCTAAATTAAATTTTTGTTATATAACATTTCTAGATATTATTAAATAATAGCATGCCAGAGAATATATTCTTAAACACAATACATTTACTTCTAATTGTTTTAAAGCTATTTATTCCAATTTCAATAATATTTGTTTGGTCCTTTAATGGCCTCAAACAGAGTTCTTGCCTCCACCTGGGCGTGAACGGAGTCTAATTATATAAATATGTTTTAATACTGAACATAATTTGATAGTTTCTCATTTGTTTTGTACACTCCATTTACCTCGAAAGATAGCAGTCTTACCATAACTGACTACACTATGTCCCTATTCTAAAATCTATGGAACAGTGGAACCAAAGAATGTAACATTCTTACCTTGACATACTACACCATGAACCTATTGTATAATACATGGCATAGTGGAACTAAGGAAGATAACATTCTTACCTTGTCATACTACACCATGAACCTATTTTATAATACATGGCATAGTGGAAATAGGAAGATAACATTCTTACCTTGTCATACTACACCATGAACCTATTTTATAATACATGGCATAGTGGAACTAAGGAAGATAACATTCTTACCTTGACATACTACACCATGAAACCTATTTTATAATACATGGCATAGTGGAAATAAGGAAGATAACAGTCTTACCTTGTCATACTAAACTATGAACCTATTTTATAACATATGGCATAGTGGAACCATGTAAGGTAAGCTCGCTACCTTTCATTGTTTATAAAGGGTAGATATGAACCTTTAGAGAGGAAATGGTATATATTTCAAAATTTTTGCTGTGGGTTTTATTACATTAATAAGTTGAAAAAGGACACGGGAATCAAACCCGGGCCTGTAATGCCAATTCTCTTATCCAAAACTCTTCCCGTGCTCGGGGTCATTCTTCACCCCGAGCTGCCGGTTGCTGTGGTAACACTGATAACTCATTGTTAGCCGAATATTTCCACACGTCCCTCACAGACGTTGCCTTAAACTAGGAGTGATCAATGACCCTCAGCAAGGGATGAATCCTGGATAGCTCACGGGTTGATCATTTTCGTTCTACGTCAAGTGTCCAATGTTTGACTCACGTGTACATGTGTCATAAAACTATACTTGGTGTTGCTAAATACCCAAGACCAGCTTAGATAGTCGTATTTACTAGACTGTCGAAGATGGGGAGGTCGGGGTTCAAATCCTATTCGAGTGTACCGAGGGTGGTGTTCCTTACACGGTTCTTTACTCTTCCTCCACTCAAATGCAGGTGCACTTCCCCTAAAAATATTTTCCTATCCTTAATACGTCATCGTAATTAGTGCATATCTTTATAAAACAAACGGGTAGTAAGATGTGGTGCTAATAAATATATTCGTCACCAAAGGATGATTTCGCTATTCATGTAATTGTGCGTCGTCAGCTTTCTTCAGAGTTTTGTTATGCTAAAACTATTTTTAAGGTTTACTTAAAGTGCTAACGGTTAATCTTGGTCGTGTGATTAGTCACTTTATGTAAATAAATATAAATGTGAATCTCATCTCAAGTGTGTGTTATTTATTTACCTTAACAGTGTTTGAACAGTCTTTCTAAATTTATTCAAAACGTTTCTGAAACGCTGAAAGAAATATTTGGGTAGGGGTTTATAAAAAACATGGTTTTTGTTTACTTTAGATCCATGGCTATTTAAAGATATTACATCATCTTCTCGCCGTGATATACACAATCACTAGAGTAGTTTACCTTACCGACTGATTTGTGGTGGATAGAATGGTTGAATTTCGGTATAAAAAATCTTTACGTAAAAAAATATTGTTAATAATGTTAACAAATACACTTTATTTTATGTGCATCAAATATAAAAATCACTGTCTTTTTTTTAATACCAAACCAAACAAAGTTAGGTGATTAAAAATATATAATTTAGTTTGTTTAAGGGTGCGTCTACCCTCACACTTGATTTCAATCAACCTTAATATTTCATTTATGTTTCGTAAGAAAATTACAGTGTGTTCTTAAACTTACAATTTCATAGTTTTAGAAAAATAAACTGTCTGAAACCTTCCATGTTATTTTCTACAATTTTTATTTAGAACTATATACTGTTAATTTCTTTGAGTACAGTATCTAACGGCCCCTCCTTTTCTCCCCCCACCAAAAGTATAAATATGTAAAGTGCTAAAAATAATTCTAACGTGGTAGGTAGTGTTGCCAGATCCGTTTTTCCAAATACCGGGACTTGAGTGGAAAAAAAAAGCGGAACTGGGATGAATAGATCGGGACATAAAAAATGAATAACAATGGTTTAAAAAATTAATATAAATAAACAAAATAACTGAAAATTTTTCTGAGATTAATCAAACCTTAAGATATACTACTACTACTTTTACTACAAGATTAAAATATATTAAACAAAATACTATTATAATTCTTATAACAATGTACTAATATAAAACGTAAATACTATAATTCAGCCCTGAAAATTTCAAAAGGCAAGTTCCAATGTAATTTAAATTATTTAACATAATGAATGAATATAATGTATATAATTTATTAACTTTTTTTTATAGGACACATATTTTGACCTTGATTTTGCGGCTTGTAATATTTTCTTTTCTTTTAAGACAAATGTATAAAACTCTTCACAGGACATCTCAAAATTGACTTTTATTTGAATCTCCGCCTTCACATTTTCTATGGATAGTCTATTGTGCCTGTCAGTCCGTGCCGGTCCATTTGCCCGAGAGAAAACCTTTTCAGTCGATGCATTCGAGACCGGTATTGATGCCATAAACTGGCATAACTTTAGAAGATTAGGCAAGTCTTGAGTTTTAAAAAGTTGGGCCATTTCTCGAAGTTTTTTTATTGTTATTGTCAACAGAGGTTTTTAAAACGTCTTTGATTTAAAAAATATCTTCATATAACGCATCCATTTCGAAATCAACAGTAATATTTAGTTTTTCTATAACTTCAAGGACCGTTTTATAATTAAAATAATCAAATGATAATAGAGATGATGGCTGAAACATATTAATTGTATTGCTATCGCCAAAATCAAACCGTGCCTCTATATATTGCACCAAATTTTTAAAAACAACATGCAGATTGATTCGATTTCGAATCCAGTTTCAGCAGGCATTTTTCTTAACAAATTTTTTCATGTGAATCCTACAAATTGGTCTTCAATTCTTTGGTTGATTTTTTTTCTTGAGATCAGTTAATAAGTTAAACACCTCAAAGTATAACAGCCTGTCATTCTCCAGTTGTGATACAGTGTCTTGTATAATTCTCAGTGCATTCTGAAAAAAGACGAGATACGCTTCGGCATGTTCATCATTGAAGTACGCCCAAAGAATTGATGGGCACTCGTCTTTTCCCAATGTAATGAAGTAATGTTTTAATAACTCGTAGGATTACACTAAACGCTCTTATGGCCGGAAGAAGGGATAGCCAGCGTGTGGGAAACTGTCGTAAAAACTGGCGCAAACTCAGAATCGTAAAATTCGAAAAAATCTTTCAAGGCTTGTACTCTCTTTGCGTGATACGAAAAGTAATTATATACTTCAAGCACCATGTTTTCCCCCCAATCAAACTTCCATTTGTCTATAGCATGTTTCACGCTGTTGTGTAAAATGTGAGCTGGACATCCTACAGCGGTAATGTTGTTGTTACTGTTGTTCTGTAACAGTTTGGAAATTGAATGGTTGTCCCCGAAGTTGGCATTTGTGTTGTCAGCATAATAGCTCGTAAGATATTCAGTCTTGTCACAATATTAGTATGTATAGCAATCGCAGTTTCATTCGAATCATCATAAAAGTCCAGTACACAAGTTTTGACGTCGGTTTCCGGTGTGTAAAACTGAACAAACAATGGAAACATTTTGATTGGCCCCTTGATTCGAGGCATCTGTAGAAACACTTTGGAGATATTTAACTGTACCTTCAACTGACGCTGGCCCTAATACATTATGTGCGATTGCATTCGATTTTGTACTTCCAAGGGACAATTTTTCATCGACTTTTTGAGTCTGCGTACAAAACACAATAAAATTTTGCTTCACAATATAATGAATTGAACGATAAATTGTGTTAAACATTGTGGAATGTTTTAGTGATATCAGATGCCATCACTTTTTCTACATTGCTTGTTAATTGATCATTAAAAAATATAGTTTTATAGAAGCCGTTCTACTAGCACTTTCTTCCTTTTTTTTATGTTCATCTGTATCTCGGTGCCGGCTAACATCAATTTTCCCACTATCACTTCTATTAAATTCTTTCTGACACAAAGTGTAATAAGCTTCAACGTTTTCTTTGGCAGGTTTTAACCATGAATAACTTTTTAACCAAATATATTGAAAAGAACACACTCGATTCATTTTTTTTTTAGTTTTATGACCAGAATGAGTATCTCTTTGGTCATATTTACTGCGTCAGAAGGATCCGTGTCACTTATTTTGATTACTTGTAATTATCTGAAAACAAAACATATACACCTATTAGTAATAAAAATTAAAATAAAGACGTCATATTAAAAATTCTAATCTAAAAAAGACGTTCTATAGTCCCATCCTACTAAAATAATTTTATTTATATTTTATGAGATGCAAATATTTTAAGGGTAAAAGTATCCATCAATACTAACATATTTTATTCAGGGACCAACCATCTAATCATAGAAATAAGATCAAAACAAAATAAATCTCGTTGCAATTAAATGTACAAAAGAAATAATTATTTTCATGATTATATTTAACTGTATTTTATCAGTTGAAAGATGGAAAGTGATTAGTATAGTAGTGATAGTAGTTTAAATTCGCTTGAATGTAGAAATTACCCACTAATTTCCAAGTCTTTTTGTGTCTGGTAACGCCTTGTTTACAAAAAAATTTATTCAGGATTCTGTGGAAATGAAAATTTCAATTTAGGATGTGCTAATGGGCGATTGAATTGACTTTCACAAGAAGTAAGACAGTCAAAATACATTATAAACATTTTTAAGACATTACGATACGAACGAATCAAATAAGCCCAAACTTTAAACACAAAGAGAAACTGTAAGCCGCTAAGGAGTTCCCTCTCCTGATCACTATCAGATTAGTTCACCATATAGGTACTTATTGTATTGTCATCAGAAAAACACAGGCGTGCAAAATTTCTACTTTATTGGTTAATGGGAAATGGGTGGAAATGCGAAAAGATTTGATTATTAGTTGCTAAATTTTCAAATAAATTACTGATTAGTCAGCTAGATTTGAATAGCTCCCCATTGTTACATTTTTTTTGAATGTGTTTTGATGTGATGTTTGTATTTATGTTTGATTTAATTTTTGAAACTCTTCACGCTTTGACGACCGTATACTTTAGTATATATCCAAGTAATAAGTAAGCTATAATTTCTATTTGTTGTCAATTTGAAATATACAGCGTCCGAAGAAGGCACAGTGTACCGAAACATCTGTAACGCATAATTATTAATAAAATCGTGAAGATTAAAAACTATCAAACTCAAGTGTGATTGGTTATTTATCTCCTAACATTAGTTGCTTGGTCTTGAGTTAATAGAAACTAAAATTACCTACCTTAAAGCGGTTTAGTAGCGGTAAAAGCGGCACGCACAACGCACAAGCCACACACTCGTGTCAAGTCTTGTCTCGTGAAATCATGCTCGACCACTGGCACTGACTGACTGTGACTGACTGGGTAGGTTGATCTAGCGTGGTGGAGCGAGAGATGCGTGATACGACAGCCGACACTCCACCGCCTCGCCCCTTGTGCGTCATGCGCTCCTTTTTCTTCGCTGATTGATCTTTAAGGTGCGGCCGAAGGGAGCACGTGTCATTTTACAGTTTTTATAGAATTGAAATTTTTTGGCCAAAATAAATCAAATATGTCTTCAGTAGCAACGTAGAGTTTAGTTTTCTACACATTCTAATAACAACAGATCTTGAATAGCTATCTGTCAAAAGTGTCCTGGAATTTAATCAAAACTTTTTCGCTTTATTTAAAAAGTTTTGACAAAATTCAGGACACCCTTGACATATATTCAAGATCTGTTGTTATTAGCATGTGCAGAAAACTAATATCTAGGTTGGTACTGTAGAAATATTTGATTTATTTTGGCCAAAAAATGTAATTCTATAAAAACTGTAAAAATACTCGCGCTCTTTTCGGCCGCACCTTAAATTACCACGCCAATATTACTTGCTTTGATGAAATAGCGGAATTTTTAGCGTCCCGCTCAGGGTGCTGGCGGGACACGTTCTGAGAGGGCTGAGAAACGGGACGTCCTACCAAAATTGGGGCGTCTGGCAACGCTAGGGGTAGGCATATCCTTAAACATTTTTTCTTCTTCTCGCTCTTAAATATTTACCTCCGGCCACTATATGGTCATTATTTGAGCCGGTCCAAACACAGCTTTTAGCAAGGGTTTTGGCCGAGGAAAATACATTTCCTAGACTTAGAGAACTTTTTTAAAATGTTGTAGTCACTAATCCGTATTGAAATAGACGAAATTGGTGATATTATTCGCATTTTAAGGGACACGAATAGTCATTATCGCGATAAGTATTGTATTTTGTTTTTATTTCATGCGTTTATTATGAATTAAAAAAAAGTTTCAATGAACTTTGAAATATCAAAAGATTTGAGATTCTATGAAATGGTGTCTCTCTTACAATAGGCTGGACTGTTGATGACTGTTGATGACTGTTGATCAAATTATGGTCGGGTGTACCTAAAGAGTGGGTTTTACTAAACTATTTTACACTCTCCCTCTACTCGAATGCAAGTACATTTATTCTAAACTCATTCTCTATCACCCATTAAAGTTTTTCTATCCGGAACTGGGCATGCACTCAGTCTTTCGGCAGACTAGTGCTGCCTACACCATCTGGTAAAGAGATATCCCTTGTACTAGGTGATTTCATCCCCTAACACATTTGAGTAATTCGTCCATACACATACAACCCTAACGGTTAGTGTGACGCGGTGACAAAACAAAATATATATGTTCAGATTGAAAGTTCGTTAAAACGCTTCTCATCATGTATAGGCTATCCACATTTAATTATTTTTTTCCCCCTTTGGTGTTATTAAAACGTGGCGTTAATATTTTCCCCCTTTTGTTTAAATACAGGCTGACCTAGAAGACAAAAGATATTGACGTTGAACTGATAACAAAGGGCAGCCGAACTTATAATAGGCAAGGTAGAGAGAGGAAGAAGTAACATTGTGTGCTCTCGCGCAGGATTTAAAGTAAATATAAATATAGCATGTTTGAAGTTTATAGCGTCCTTCTGATGTTGACCTCTTTCTGCCAGTTGCAGTACGTCATCGCTGAAGACGTCCATCATTCATTGGACGGTTTGTTACGGGAAGCCCTCACTCAACACATGCGCAAAATTAGTGTTTTATTATTCTCTGACAATTTTACGTTAACTTTCTTGTTGACTGTTCTTCCGATAGCTGGGAATATTTTTGTGATGACTAATTTGAATGATACTTTTAGTTGATTTAAAAAAAATTGCAATTTCATTCTTAACACTTATTTTTTTAGCACCACGGTTTTTGTACCCGTCCGGTCTTTAAGCATATGTGTTAATTACTCTAATCTTAAAGGGATGAGGAATGGTGAGTTTATAGGAAGTGTGGTCGCATTGGTTTGGTAGAAGAGTGGAAAACTGTTTGGGGGCGGGGGGGGGGGACTAAATATACCCGGTCAGGATTCGAACCCCGATCTCCCCGTCATCGAAAATCTTCCAATGATAATATTAGCCTCCTTAAAATTACATTAATAACTAATTGAGACCAATGAAACTAATGTTTTAAAGTTTCATTTAATCAAAATAGTTTGTAAAAAACGAACACAAAAGTTTTAGTTTTGTTCAAATAATTTCATCCTTCTTGATTATTAAAAACAGTAAATTTTGTGTTTAGAAAAAAAAGTTGCAACTTTGTTTATTAATGGCTGATGCGATTACGTAATCTATGAAAGAAGGAACACTTTTGGCCAACTCGGGTTTGTTGGTGCGCTACGCTTTCGCTGCCGCTGATACGTCACTCCCAAAACACCTAAAGGGATTTATTCGACTCCATGTTTCCACTCTGAAAATTAATTTGGTTGATCACTAAGAGCTAAATGCCCGGGAAACGAAAGGTAACAATCTCTTATAGGATCGTAGAACGGATTTTTGTTAATCATTTAATTTGTATTTAACCTACTGATTAAATAAGAAAAAGAATTTCTATGGGTGAGAGCGCCTACCAATTTTGCCGGGAAAGGTATTTTCACAGATCTTCCAGTGTTCTTTTACAAGCCATAATCGACATGGGACCGGTAGTTTTACTTCCCCTCCGAAATAAGTTGTGTTACGGATTTCTATCGCTCAAGAAAAATCCGTTGACCCGGGCTGGGTCTGAACCCACGAACATCAGGATCTGAGGCGAGCAATTTACCCCAAGACCACCAATTTTCGAAGATGTAATTTATTGGGGAGGGGGAAGGGGTTACAACATCAATTGTATTGCAATTTGTATCTTCCTCCTCTCCCGTTTGTGCTCCTACTGCTGGGCGGCTCCATCAAAAAAGTTATAAACCCACATGGTTTCTATTCTACTATTCTAGTGACCCGCCTCGATGGCGTAGTTGGCTAACGCGCTAGTCGTGTTGAGCCCGACCACCGAGGACGGGGAGATCGAGGTTCGAATCTCGGTCGGGTGAACTAGGGTGAACTGGGGGTGGTTTTTCCTAAATGGTTTTCCACTCTACCTCCACGCAAATGCGGATTCACTTCCTCTAATTCAACCTTCCTAATTCCCAATCAATTAGCGTAATTAGTACTTAAAGCGTATAACCCGAACGGTTAGTAAGACGCGGTGCTAAATAATAATAATAATAATACTATTCTAGTGGCTTAAAAAGGTGAAGGAATTCATTTCGACGATAATTCCCAAAGCTCCGCGTGGTTGGTTTTCATATTTACTTTCTCTCGACCTCTCAGAGAGAGAAGTATTGTGATCGTAAGAAAAATTGGACTCTTGGTGTTGATAAATGTCGACGTTTCATGCATGACCCACTGAAACCATAAAAGTTGTTTTTTGTCACTCTGTCCGCCTATTTGTCTGTATCAAAATCATTCTATCTACCGGGCTAAAACTTGGTATCTAATGTTTTACTAAGGTTTTTCCCCCGAAGAGTTTTTGGAATTATGTAGCTAGCCCTAAAATTAAGGGTAGTTTACTGAAGGAAAAAATAAAGATAAATCGATTTTCTCAAAAAATGTTTTAACGATTTTAATTAAATGTTGTATCTAGGCATTGTTTAACATAAAAAACAAAATCGCAATACTTTTATTAATATTATTATTAAATTAAAACTTATACACCCAGAACAGTTGGGGAACAATCGTGTCAAACTCTTTTCAGCATGAGGGCCACCACATTGCATGTTGAAAATAATGAGGGAGCCGGATTTCATAAAGTTCATTATTGTCACTTTCTTTAGTAGAAAACTCTCACTGAGGGATGCTCGTGAGAACGCGGTTGGTGTGCAAATGGACAACGTGAATGTGAGTGTGCTGCTATATGTGATTGATGCCGTATTAATGGATGAGAGGGAAAGTGACTTGCATAATGTATTTAATGTTTTGAATGTGGCGACAGGCAGAATGGATCTTCGTATAACTGTCTCCAAAACTAAACCGATAGTTTTTAATAAGGATGGATCAGGAAATGAGTGTTAGCTTAGTATAAATGGAAAACTGTTAGAACAAGTGAATGATTTTGTGTCTCTGGGTAGAATGTTCTGTGAAAATGGAAGGATGGATGTTGTAATCGACACCCGGGTGAATGTATCTCGGAGAGTAGTTGGATGTATGTGGAATATTGCAAAGAATGGAGTAGTATCGAAAGAGGCGAAGATGGCAATATATAAAAAAATGTTGATGCCAACATTGTTTTAGGGATGTGAAAAGTGGATTTGTCAGCAGACACACAAGAGCAAGTTGAATGCGGTTGGAATGAGATATCTAAGGAATGTATGTGGATAAACTCGTATGGACTGAGTCAGTAATTAATGAGTGCTGAAGGAGTGCGGTTTAAAGGAGAATTCAATAGGTCACTGTGAAAAGGCATCTTAAGTTGGTTTGAGCATTTTGAGAGGATGAGTGTGATGAAGCAAATATATGAAGGTAAAGTGTATGGGTCAAAAGGAAGGCCATGTATAACGTGGCTAAATGTTGTAAACGAATTTAGGAAAAGAGAAAGAGTAAGAGTTTTAATAATAAAAGAGCGTGTATTACTCGGTGTATGAATGTTGTTAAAGCGAAGGGAGTAAGCAAGGATAGGGAAATGCGTAGAAAGATTGTGAGGATGGGTTAAGTACGGAGTTATTTTACGAGCTATATGCACAGTTTCTTGCCTACCCCGTAAGGGAACGGTTTTAATAGGTATGTAGTTATTTATTATAACAACACTAAAATTGAGATTACATAAAATGTTAAGACTCTTCTTATATATTTTACCAAAAGCTTGAAACTTTATATTTACATCAAGTGTGTGAATGACTTTAGATATCTTGTTTATTTATTTAGCACCGCGTCTTACTACCCTTTCGGGTTATACGATTAAGTACTAATAACGCTAATTAGCTAGGAATTGGAAAGGTTGAATATAGAGGCAGGGAACTCTCATTCGCGTGGCGGGAGAGTAGAAAACCATTTAGGAAATCCCACCCCCAGTTCACCCGANNGGCATTCAAGCTCATCATGAAACTAGCGCGTTAGCTAACTATGCCACCGAGGGAGATCTCTTGTTTGAGTCACGTTCAAAATAGATGACACATGCGTATCGGTTAAAGTGATAGCTTGAGTGTTTGTTTCCTTCTATGATCGAAAACACACTTGTGTGCTGACACATATTGCACATTTTGTTCGCAAATGTAACCATTTTTTGGAGTTGATCTTTGGTGATTAGTAAGTAAAATTTGGTACACCAACCCCACTTTCTAAATGTCACCAATTAATGGCCAATTTCAAATGTTGTATTCGTAGAATGTTTATAAAATGAGGAATCGGTCCACATTGCGTGTTGGTTCATCAAAAGGTCCGCGGGACGCTCCTAACCATGAATCGAACCATATATGGCCCGCAGGTTTGAAATGCCCAACCTAGAATGTTCCTAAAAAGTCTGAGATCTCAAAAATATATTTTAAGGGGATGCCCAAATTTTATAAATCAACGACCATCTTTCGACAGTAGTTTCTAAAATTCTTTCAAACCTATTTTAACTCTCCCTTCTTTTTCTTCTTTTATTATTATTAATAATAATAATATTTAGCACCGCGTCTTACTACCCGTTCGGGCTATACGCTTTTTATTAATAAAATAATTTTCTAGAATTATCATATCCATGTTTAATCTTAATTTTGTCCACCCTAGACAATCTGTGCTTGGTTTTGAGCAAACGCCTTTGCTGCCATTTGTTTGACCTTTGGCTGTGTTCCGGATTTTTTTTTATGACTAATATTGCAACGCTGAAAGACGAGGTTGCCACACTAGCTTCCTCTCTCGACCATGAGGTTTGGCAACACTGCCGGAGAGAAACTATTATTTTCTCAGAGGTTGTCGCAGAACATAGATTTTCAAACACAAAGAGACCGGTCTCCTTGGAAACGAATTGAGAGGTTTTAATTAAATGTTGTTTATTCATAGAGTGTAAGCTTGGAATTAGTTCTGATGAGGCTACATAAATGCATCAACTATTAACACAAATGGCGTCCAAAATGGTTGATGTGCAAATATGTATACTATAGGCCTACCTTGTCTTCAAGAAGATAAACATGCCACATTCGAGCTTTATCTTTATTTAAATAGCTGATTGCCTACTGATAAAGGGTTGTACTCCGAAATTTGTGAATCTGCTATTCTACGCAGTAATAATAGTATACCGGCTAGCAACAAAGAAGAAGAATAGCTTCGCAGCCTACCACCCGTTTGGATATCCCTGTCTTCGGCAATCTAGTATAGTGTGAGAGTAGTATCATAGACTATGTGGCCACCAAAACGGGTTCGAACCATTGTAAAGAGTATATAGATGTAGCGCCACTTGGAGGAATTTGATTATATAATTTCTTACGTCCCCAAATACACACACAAAAGTTATATTTTAATACGAAGACAACCAAATACATATTTTTTTAAATTTTTAGAGCAAAGGTGGGCAACATATTCAATATAGCAAGAGGTGCGGCGATTGAAAAATCAAATTCACCACATCTTGTAAAATTTGAGAAATTGTTGCTCAACCGAACATTTAAAACAACACACACGGTTTGAACAAGTTTGCTAAAAACATGTAACCTTTGACTACTTAGTTTCAGCTGCCTCAGACGTAAATGATAAAATCTGCTCAACTTGAAAATTAAGGACAGTTTGATGATAAATTTGACAATCCTTTTGTCCGAGAAGTTGCAGAAACCTTGACTGAATATCTGAACTAAATGCACACACGGAAAGCTTCCAATGATATGCAGGAAATATCAAGTTACGATCAACTTACGCCGCCAGGAAAAAGTTCATTTTACTGTAAGAGATAGCAAACTCAAATTCGCCACACCTTTATGGCCCACTCGCCTCTTGTTGCTCACCCCAGCTCTAGAGTAATGACACTAATCGGACATTGGTGTGGATTTTCTGGCGACATCCAGGAAGAGCTGGTTGAGATGGGTTTCCCTGTGAAATCCATCACACAGATGCTCTCCCAATGGAAGAGGGATCAGAAGACCGGAGAAAGGCAGCGGCTGCCTAACTTCGTTGTCTCTCTGACACCCGGGGAGCACACCGCAAGGCTGTACTCCATATCAGTCCTGTGCGGGCTCCGCGTCAAGGTGGAGAAGTACAAGTCTCCAGGCGGCCCAGTTCAGTGCAAGAACTGCTTCCGGTTTGGGCATGTGCGGAGGGATTGCCGCGCTAACCCTAGGTGTGGGTTCTGTGGTGGTGACCACGAGAGGGGCGGGTGCCCGGAGGAGAGACGATCTCCCCCGAAGTGCCTGCACTGCTCAGGAGCTCACTCCTCGGCGTGGCGGGGCTGTCCCACGTACAGGTCCTTGCGGGCGGCAGGGAATGTGCGTGCTTCCGGGGCCCGAGAAGGGAGGACGGATGGGCCAAGTGAAGGCCAGAAGCCCTCGGGGCACGTTGCGGGACGGAGGGCGACAGTGACTCCTGCTCCAACACCAAAGCCACTGGTGCAATCTTTCGCCAGTGTGCTGTCAAAGAGAGACACCCCTCCACCTCAGGCCGAGGCACCTGCCAAAGCCGCCAAACCCGAACCGGTTGCAACCGGTTCTACCCTTTTGGTCGAGGGCCCTCCCGAGACCGCTCCTCTACCCCTCCCAACCCCAACCCCCACCTCCACCCCTGCCACCCTGCACCCTACTAACCCTTTCCTACCACTCCCAACTCCTACCCTTGTTACCCCTACAACCCCCACTCCTGAGGATGATACCGAAAAGCTCAAAGAATGCATTGAGCTACTCAAGGGTATTCCTGGACTGGATCCATGGGACTTTTCATCGAGTCTCTTGAGGAAGGTCCGGGAGTCTCCGAGGAGTAACCGTGGCCACCTGGTCATGGAGCATATCATCCTCTACCTGGTCTCTCATGGCAGTGCACCCGAATAGAGGACCACCAGTGCTGAAGGAGCTCACGGTCGCACTCTGGAACGCCAACGGAGTTGCGGGGAAGAAGGCTGAGCTTGAAAGTTTCCTGGCAAAGCATCGTGTCGATGTAATGCTGCTGGGAGAAACCCACTTGCGCTCCGCAATGAGGTTCTCGTTAGCAGAGTTTATCTGCCATCGAAATGACCGAGCGGGGGATGTGGGATGGGGTGGGACGGCGGTTCTGGTCCGAAGGGGCCTTGACCATCACGCCGTATCACTTCCTCCCCTCCAACACATGGAAGCATCGGCTATCCAACTGGCGACTTCAACCGGTCCAGTGCGCATCATTTCCATCTACTTCCCTCCAGACCGCCGGTTCGACCGGGCTACGGGGGCTGACATGGAGGTGCTAAGTCGAGGTACCACGCCTGTTTTAATCGGTGGTGACTTCAACGCTAAGCACCCTTCATGGGGCTCTAGGATTATGTGCGCTCGCGGCGTATTGCTCCGCGACGCCGTAGATCTACATGGCCTGGTGGCTTCCGGCCCCCCCACCCCTACCCATTTTCCTTACAATCCCGGCATTCTCCCGGACGTCCTAGACTTCGTTGTCTCCAGAGGGATCAGAAGGCGGTTAGTGCTGAAGTCTCTAGCTGAGCTAGACTCGGATCACAACCCCGTTCTTGTGAACCTGGGACGCGCGGTGTCCTTCATAGACCCCCCCGAAAAACCCAACCTAAAGCGCACTGACTGGGACAGGTTTGCAAATGTGTTGAGAGAGAGGTTGGGACCCACCCCTACCTTTCGAACAGCGGCGGAAATCGATCATGGTGCGGAGCTCATAGCTTCCGCCATCAAGGGGTCGCTCGAAGCTTCGACGCCTAGGCACCGTCCTAAGAGGGCGCCACAGGCTTCTTTGCCCGATTCTATCCTCAGGCACGTCCGGGAGAAAAATCGGCTGAGGAAGGCTTGGCAAGTCTCGAGGGACCCGGTAGACAAGGCCAACTGGAGCCGCAAAGTCCATGCGGTTCGGGAGATGGTCCGAGAATACCGGAACAGTGTCTGGGAGGACAAGATTGAGAGCCTGTGCGTGCAGGACAGGTCCCTGTGGCAAATGACGAGGAACTTGATGCGGGTCCCCGCACCAAGGCCGCCTATTGTGGGTCGCAACGGGGTGGCCAACTCCGACAAGGAGAAGGCCGATGCTCTCGCTGAGCACTTAGAGGCGCAATTTGTACCGGCTGACAACCCGTCAGACCCGGTGCACGTTGCGCACGTGGCTCAGGTCATCGGTGCGGTCTCGTACAGACCCTTGGATGAACCTGAACCCACGGAGGTGACAGAAATGTCACGGGCGATAGCCGCTCTAAGATTAAACAAGGCCCCCGGACCCGACGGTATCAGTAACGCGGTCCTCAGAAAGCTGCCCTTGGAGGCGATTGACTTCCTCGTGGAGTTATTCAACGCCGTCCTGCTCCTAAGTCACTTCCCCAGGCTCTGGAAGCACGCCAACGTCCTCTGCTTTCATAAGCCGGGTAAGGACCCGGCCCTAGCTTCGTCCTACCGACCGATCAGCTTGCTCGACTGTCTGGGCAAGTTGTTCGAGAGACTACTACTGACGAGACTGACCCGACATGTTCGCGAGGCGGGCATCTTGGTGGATGAGCAGTTCGGCTTTCGGGCGGGACACGCTACGTCCCACCAACTTGTCCGGCTCGTGGAGCAGGTCACGAGGAACTTCAACATCAACAGGCTGACTGGTGCTGTCTTTCTAGACGTGGCAAAGGCCTTCGACCGTGTTTGGCACGAAGGTCTCCTTTTCAAACTCCTCTCCCTGAACCTGCCTTTCTACCTAGTTAAGGTTGTTCAATCTTACCTATCCCACCGTACCTTCTCCACTACCTTTGGGAACGCCACATCCCAAGTCAGAAGCATCCGGGCTGGAGTGCCGCAGGGTTCCATGGTGGGCCCTGTGCTCTTCAGTCTGTATGTGAATGATATTCCAAAATCCCCAGGCACCGAGTTGGCACTGTATGCGGACGACACGGCTCTAGTAGCGGAGTCGTGGCGAGGGCAGCTGGTGGAGAGGCGACTTCAGACGCACCTGACGCAGTTGGAGGGGTGGCTGACTACCTGGAGAACGAGTATTAACGTGGAGAAGAGCACCGCAGTGCTCTTCACATGGAAAAGAAAGTACTACAGGCCGGCTCCACTCCGGCTGTTCGGAGAACAGATCAGATGGGCGGACAGTGCTAAGTACCTGGGACTTACGCTGGACACCAAACTGACCTGGAGACTACACTGCCACGAGAGACTAAACAAAGCGAGGCAAAGGCTGGGAATCCTAGGCCCACTGCTCAACAGGCGTAGCGCCCTGTCTACAAGGAACGGTCTGACGCTGTACAAGCAGCTGCTCAGACCGATCCTCGACTATGCGTGTCCCGCTTGGGGCCACCTGGCGGACTCGTATATGAGGAGGATGCAGGCATTCCAGAGCGTGTGTCTGAGGATCATTGTGGGCGCACCTTGGTATGTCCGGAATGAGACTCTACACCGCGACCTGGATATGCCTACCATCAAGGACCACTTCCGGGGACTGGCGCAGTCTTTCTACGCCAGACTTCCCGGTGCCACCAATCCTCTTATCCAGGGGCTTGGGAACTACGTCATCGACCCTGGTGGGTGCCATAGACGTCCCAAAGCCCTGCTCGGATAAGCGAGATGTGACAACAGTGGTTTGGGAGGCTCTCACCAGCCCCCCATAGAGTAGTGTCTCCGCACGTAACTCTAAAAACCCTGATTCGGTTTTTCAATTTCTTACCCCCCTTTTTTTTTCCCCCTTATGTTACTAATAATATGTAATGTCTGTTTCTATGTTTCAGAACTTCGCGAAACGCGACAACCCGTCCCTAAATTCTTGCGAACCACACGGTGTGACCAATTGGTCGGTACGTGTTGGAACTTGCTCTCGTGCTCCCCTTCAGGGAGCATTAGGGCATGCCTTTTGTTCTCGGTTCTCGGTTCTCGGTTGTGTACTGCTTGACGTCACGAGCTCAGCCAATCAAGTTTATTTCTCCATCTGGCACTATCTTCTATTGCCTTTACATTTATTCTAACCCGTTTCGGTCGAATATTCCATATCAAACTCGCGACCTTACCCATGATTGTGTGTGACCCGCGAACCTAATGATGAGCCATAATGCAATGCGATATTATTGTTTTTATAAATGTTGAAAAAATACATTTTGGAATGTGATATTGACGGATCTGGGTTAATTTGGTAAGTTGTGAGGTTGATCTACCAAATCTGTACACTTTCTTTGACATGCGCCAAGTCCCAAAAGTGGTCAAATTTGTTCACCCAATATGTGCAATGTTTGACAGAACATACATATTTTAATTGGTTGTTTCGTCACGTGAAATGAATCTTAGATCTTAGCTAACCGACACACATTTATCATATCAACAATAATACAAATTACTTTGACATAGTATTTAAAGCTTGACATTAACACCATTTTGACAAATAAAAGGTTTAACATTTTTAGAAACAAAACATAGTTAATTTTTTTCCATAGGGGACATACCCTTTTTTTCTTTATTATAACAATATACTATGTTTGAATTAATTTTACTTCAGATAATGACAATACATATGTTTTTGTTTTGCCCTCTGTTTTTTAATGTTGAATGGGAGCCTTATCAAACGAGTTTGACACGCCTGCATTGAACTATTTCTTATTTTTATGAGATTATCCTATTTGCGGCTTATACTAGCGTCCATTCACGAGATATTTCACCATTTTCATTTTACGATTACACTCTGCTTCCGAGTAAACTCATGAATTCTGAACTGAGTTGCCACGCACCTGGAAAACTGGTAAAACACGGGGAATGTCACAAAAAACTAAAATAAAAAGCACTGTAAGTTCAATGACTTTTGAACATTATATTGCAATCTTTAAATAATTGGCCTTTGCATAGGTATATGAAAATGTGAACTTAAGAAATAATCACGTAGTTCCCCATCAAAGTCCAATAATCCTGTTAAAATCACCAATGATATGACTTACACAATATTCAATTTTATGAAAAGTTAAATATCATTCTTCTGTACTTCTCTCTAAAAAAATTTATCAGGGTAAAAAATGTGGATTTCATCTGGAAAATTTGAAAAACACGGGAAATTTTGTATTAAGAAAATAGTGACAATCCTGCCTGAATTATCGTTGTTGACCTTGGAGTCTGGCTAGCATCTTATGATACAATATGTCTGCATTTTTTTAAAGGCCCTTTATATGAATGTTTGACTGTACTAACCTTTTTCTAGATGTCACATTTGTCCATTCGTAAGAAAATTTGTAGTTTTACCCGGAATGTAACACACTCACCCGTAACCTTGGGTTTTTGGCTCGTGTTAGTTGCCCGCGTAGTAGTGCACACCTTTACTAGACGATGGAGGTCTAGGGTGTACGTGGATGGGAGTGAGAGGGGGCAAGAAGACTATCGACCACCAGGCTCCTCTAGTAGAGATGAGATGAAGGAGCCGACCGCGCCACCGAGCCTCCCCCTCCCTTCTTACCCCTTCCCCTCTTACCCCCTTTCCCTCCGCGAGAAACTTCGCCGTACGAGCTTTTATAAATATTACAATAATTAAATATACAGCAGAACTCGTTAAAATTGCATGGGTCGGTTCCATTTCGTGGCCCGCTAGGAGGGGTGTATGCGCCTTTGCCCGTCCCTTCAAAATGGGGCGCTTCTCTTGCTAAAATGGAAGTTTCAAGGATCTAATTTCTTGTTCTGGTTTACTTAGATTTTTTTTCTGCGTTTAAACCCTGTTGACGATCTGTTTTGTTTTTTGTTTTTTTGTGTAGATATACACCTTTTTTTTAAAAATATATTATTTCCCATTTATCCGCGTGTCGGTCTAAATGAGGGCTTGCAAACATTTTCAGGGTTGATTGGCGCCTGGGTAACAGGGAAAAGATCACATTTTCGGATATATTTGAAATATTTTTCAAAACCCGAAGTACACTGCGCTAACCCTTAAAGGTAGCAAGCAATCTTACCTCTACGAGTTAGGGAAACTGGAAGAATTTGGCGCACTTAAGGGAGATTCGTTATAATTCATAGATAGTATTACATATTAAGAACCAATTTGTAGTAGTTATTGTTACATATCATATCTTTG
This sequence comes from Timema douglasi, assembly GCA_901482245.1. Taxonomy (NCBI): domain Eukaryota; kingdom Metazoa; phylum Arthropoda; class Insecta; order Phasmatodea; family Timematidae; genus Timema; species Timema douglasi. The sequence goes on from CABEEJ010004623.1 coordinate 24,347, forward strand.
AAATACCAGTTTATTACAACCTTTGCATTGTTCGTTTCCATGTAAACTGATTATAAACATGTATGCACTTGGATCATTTAACCCTGCTTGAAGCGCAAAATTACGCACATTTTCAAACATAACTTATTTTAATATATGAGTAAGTAGCTTTTCTAACCAATTTTACAAGATAAGATAATTAATTAAGGGTTTTACGTGTAAAGATAAAGGAGAAGAAAACTGGCAAAAAGAACATAAAATACTATACATTGGCAATTAAATTAATGTACTTAACATTTGTCACTTAAAAAAACTCGGGCTTTCCTCAACCCCCACATTCCGAATGACTCCACATAAAACAAAATACACACCAATAATATACTTCACTTTCTTTTCTTAATTAACTACAACTCGCACAAACTTCCTTGTCCAATCTTCCAAATTAGCCATTTCATTATAATCACTCCAATTGGTCGGTCCTGCTTCTAATTTAAACGAAAAACTAAAATTAAAATGGATACGTCTTTTACACGGCTTTATACCGGGTCTGGCCGTTTTTCGAATTGAAATTTTATAATATTTGATCATATTATTTTATATATTTTTGGTGTTATTCTTTCGTTTATCTTACGTTTCTTTTAATTGTTGATTGTTTGGTGTAGTGGATAAAATTTGGGACTGCTTTTTTGCCTTTTTAAACTATTTTTATTGGTTAGTTTATTCTATAGTTTTGGAAAAGAAGTTTTCTTAATACTGACCTTAGTTAGATGATTTATAGAAATATTTGTGTACATTGATGAGCCAAGTGCATTCAGTTGAGTCATACAAAATGTGTATATGCTAGATGCATTCATTTTATCCATTATAAAAGATGATGAATCATATCCATATACATCCATACTATTTCAAATACTTTTTGGTTTGAAATACAGACAAGCAGGTTCGAACTCGTCCATGAAAAATGTATCGCGACTCAAAGTAAACACGCTTGCTGCTCTAAACCAAGATTGCCCTTTCTCCATACAGCATAAAATAGGTTGTCAATTTGTACAGCAGAGTAAAACGTTGGACAATTAGGGTGATATGTCGCACGCAACCAGTGTGGGTCTGATTACCTCAACATGTGTAGTTTGAGATGGATGGACCTCGCCCAATAATATTTTAGTAAAATTAAAAAAGTGCATGTGCATTCTGCTCGTAAGTCTATGCCATTTCAAAATATTTAAATCATTAAAAGTAGAATTTTAAATAATCTAACCTCTTAATGAGTTAAGCTGGAATTTTTCATGGAAATTCGAAAAAACAAACAAAAATACACACTAACTTTCACTCTGTACAACAACTTGACCTTGAATGATTGTGTCGTGTTGATGTGTGTGAACTATATCATCCATTATGCGGCAGTACCTATCAATAGTTTCTAGAGCCTTTAATTACTGAAAATACAACACTGCTTCATTTTGCCCGCTGCGTCAGATTACCCTACTCTCCCCTACACTCTGGCCTTATCCTGCAAGCTACTTCATGGTGTAGCCTAATCCGTTAAGGCACGATTGCTTCCTTTTAGGCACAATGGAATGTACAGGCTAATTAAAAACTAATAACTTTATCTGATAGCTTTATAAGTTACTAGATCAACCTTAACATATTCATAAGTAAAGTGATGTAACCTGCTAACACATGCTATATTATTAAAATATATTATCAATATTGGTCATGAAAATATATACACAGTAGAACCTTATAAATACAGACTAATTGGGGCTTGAAGTTGTCTGAATTAATCAAAGTCCGGATTTTAAAAAATAGCTTATAAAATAAGGCAAGGTGTAATTATCGAAACAGCCCATACACCAACAAACGACATTTATTTTCCATTTAAAGTAATACGAATTGAAAATAATCTAAAGGAAAGAAATTGATATGTACATTACTTACAGGATATTTTGGTCCTTTAATCTGACTTTACTTAGAGCATGACGGTCTTGGTTCATCCACACTCAACGTCACATGACACACTGACAGGGCTGAGGAAAATACTGACCTGATGTTTTCTGTCACGCTCCCTCAACCCAGACTTATCGTCATCGTTTATTAATGTGTTAATTTGTGAAAAGGGTTGTCCAAATGAATTAGTTTATTATGTATGTATTTTCAGAAGGCCCTTTCTATGTAAATTTGACCTTAGAAGAGCATAATCCAGTGTGAAATAGTATTTTTTCCCTTCATTTCATGCAATTTTGTCAAGATCATTGACACGTTTTATTTTATAATCCACGTGGAAAGTATTTAACAGAAATAATTGGGCTCTTTAGTTACCGCGCTTCAAGCTGTGAGAAAGTACGTATTTTTTGAGTTGAAAAAACCTTGAAAAGTCGGTATTCTAGTAAGCACCGGTAAAAATACAAACGTTCTTCCGATTTCTTCAAACTTGCTGTTTATACTTAATTTTATAACATCTCTATGTATTTGAATATTAGTTCAGAAACTTTTTTTTAAAAAAAAGGCCTTCTAAGATTACAAATTGTTATATAACGCTATTTGTTAGGGATGATAATAAAGGTAAAACTTAGATGAAATTTATCTGCATGAAAGGAAAATGAAGAACCAACAAGAAAACTTCATCCCCTATATATCCGGCTGGGATTCGAACCAGGAATTCCCCTTCACCGACAAACCATAAATAAGCTTGACACCTAATCCGCATGCCCACCTATACGGGATTTAATAAAACGTGTAATGATAATACTCTACTCCTAAATAAGAATGATTATTTACGGCTAATTAGTTCCACATTACTTTTCGTCATAGATTCGAGCAATAGTTTAGTAATCTTCCATTTTAAAATGTTTTTCCATTTTGTTTAGAATGGAAGGGATCTTTTAATTCTCCTTAACTGTTTACCTTCACTGTGTTTTGTTTATGTGAGTGTCGTTTACATTATCTTTTATAAAGGAGACGGCGAGTTTGTTACTTATTTACGAGAATATTTATTTATTCTGGTTATAATTTTAAACATTAAATCTATGATTTAGTATGATGATATATTCAAATAATATACAAATTATATTTTAAATTAAATATGTGCTTGCTTTACTAATATACTCGAAACTGTAGTTTTTGTTGTTGTTTAAAGGATATACCTTAAAATTATAACCGTATCTCTTGTATAGTTCTGTGCATGTTTGTAAATGTATGTGTGGGCACTGACTGGTTTAAGAGCACATGCCAATAAACTATGTGATGATACGATTTCTAGCCGAGTCTAGTGTAAGTTCACACCAACACTATTGCACGTGGATCATTTCCGCTCAAAGATTAATGGAGGTAAAGAGTTGATAAAAGTTCCTAACGCTGTACAGTGTTGAAATATTAAATGATATATGGATAAAACTGCATTTAAAAGGGAGTTTTTAACCATTTTAGAATTGCTTCACAGATAAGCATTGTGCACAAATCTTCATTTTGTCATAATATAGACATACTGCAGTTACTAACAAGAAACTTGGTCGCTTGGTCCCCCATCGTTAGTGTCGAACATTTCGAGTAATCATTCAAATACGAATGCACGGCACACATTTCTGGCAGATCTTGGTATTTTCTTCTCCCTTTTACTCCTATACATCACGCGCCCTCACACACACACACACACACACACACACACACACACACACACACGCAGATACGAGCCGGGAGCTGAGTTGGGCCTGCTATGATGAACGCTCTTAATATCAAATTTGTAAACCCTCTTAGTTGATACTCCTTTTGTTTGAATATTCAAATTGATGTGTTCTTTTATCGGGCCAATGGTTTTATTCCCAAATTTTGATTTGATCAATCCAAACTTGATATAACCTTTCAATACAATCTTAATATATTTACAATATCTTAATAACTCTAAATTAAACACTAAATCGTTCAGTAATTTTTTAATTTTGAATATTTTTTTTTACATATTGTCAACGTTTTAATTCACATTCGTTGTCCGTATGTGCACTAAACGTCAAACACTCTAGTTTGGTTCGTTAATGACGGATGGTCGGTGTTTGAATCCTGGCTAAGTGTACAGAGTTTTTTCTTTCCTAAATGTTTTCCCACACTCTTACCACGCAAATGCGAATACGTTTTCTCTACATTATACCTCCCTCATCCAGACCTCGTTGATATATTTAAATGCGAATAACTTGGGTTAGTAGTTAGACATGAAGTATAGAAATACAATTTAAAAAAAGCACCATTCGTACATCGTGATAATACTTTACCAATCCTTTATGCTGAAAACATGTTCTTAATATCGCTCTAGTGGAGGCAGCTACGCAACACTAAACGGTCTATCGCAGCAGTTTGTAATGAAATAGAATTTCATTTGGTAATCATTTTAATCAAAATTTTCCATCCTTCATGTATTTTAAATTAATTAATATTTCCATACTATAAAACTCAAAGCATCCATAAGTGTTAGGAAATCCTCTCACAGTTGGGTGACTAAAGATATTTTTTTTATTGTTGATAAATAAATTTCATCGTTCGGAGTTAACCCCACCCCTATTGTAAACACTTGTGAAACATGGCTGAAAGACATGTTCTGTCTCTTCTTTTTTTTTAGCTCAATCTCATTCTTTCTCTTCTAGAAGAATAGAACATGGTGTAACTTAAAAAATACCTGGATGGTTCAGGAACAATTTCCTTCGAAAGATATACGTAAAAAGGCTTCTTCTCTACACAGTCGCCCTACAGCATTATACGGGAACGGTCCACGTTAAAATAATCTCCCTATTTTCAAAAATAAAAACTTTTCGACCATAAATAACCAGTCATTGAGCTACCTTATCGGGCTAAGTTTATAAATATAATAAATAAATAATATTAAATTGGTAAAAGCAAGTTCTCATATATATATACATACACACACACACACAGTAAGAACCCAGCCGTTAATAACACTAACAAGCCGTAACACAAAAATACTCCAAGCTCCGAAAGTCCCCTACCTTCATCACCTTCACAAAAACAACATTATAAAGTGGAACCCAACTAGCAGAGGACTCATAATCATCATCATCTCACCTCACAAAATATACTACAAGTAGCTTCGACAACGAGCAACATACCAAAGTGGCTTAACATTTGCAGTACCATCAAGATAAGGTTGGGATTTACTAATTAGGTACATTTTTAATGGCGCGCATGGTTATAATAATACAGTGTGTGCCTGCACTGGCTGTCTGATCTTGAATCATTGTCGCCACCTCTCCAATCACTGTTTAAATCTCTTTTACTTTTGGCTAGACTGGGTTTGAATATATTTATAAGATATTATGACGTCCTATCTTTTTCCAACCTTTTGCTTGTTTTGTTCGGCTACTCACGGCATACCAGCGGGAATAACTGTACTTACCACTGGTGATACGCCTACCACAGTTTGGGAACCGCTGGTCTCTCGCGTTTATTGGACTCGACGAGATTTAAAAAAAACCTTCGTGGTGTCGGCCCGCAATCTATCCATAGCGACCGAACAACCACCGTCTGTTGTCGATGGTAATGCCGACTTCTGCGGATAGAAGGTGTCATGTGATCAACATAACAAACCTTTCGGTCGTTAATCTCGCTTTTCTAGAACCGAGCCGTTACTTTTTCATTCAAGTAGCTGCTCATTTGTCCTCAGGAGGTTGAATTTGACCCCGTTTCAAAACCACTGCTTCACAGAAAATCTGGAATTGCCAAGGATTGAACCCGGAATCTCTGAATCTGTGGTCAGGAATTTTGACCACAATACCACAGAGGCTGTCTCCGATGAGATCATTATTTTGAGATATATAGGTATATGCCCTACTCAATAGCGCGAAATATTCAATCCGTAATATGTAACTTTAGCTTTGCAATGCTTCCTCTGTGTCATAATAACCAGGGCACGACATTTGATGACCCAAAAATTGTCAACAGAATTGCAGTAAAAAAACAACATAAACTCGTATTGAATGCAAGCAAACCACTAAATCGAACACGCGATTTACAAAATGAAAACTGAAATCATTACATGCAATGAAAAGCCTTTAAAAACAAACTCTTGAAACCGATTTACAAATCTATTATTTAGTTTTAATAGCTACCCCCTCTCCAGACTAATTGCAGTATTTCACCAAGAATGTGTATTTTACAACTAGACAGACAATGTTCATGGCCTACATTATCTTATTATTGTGTGTTGGAAACATTTTTGTTTGATCGTAGATAGCCTTTAAAAATATATTTATGCTATATACAGTGCATGCCTAAAAATGACTAAGAAAATTCCGCAAACCAAGAAACTATGAACTAAAAATTCAAAATGACAAAAAAAAATTACTCATAAAAACCTTTTCTACAACAAGGGTATCATGAACAGAATGTATATACACATGAGCATTGTCTGAGATGTACTAAAACAAATATTTCATGTCATCAAAATTTGAGGTCTAATAATGACAATAGAATATTGAGTTCCATGTAAAAAAAAAGTTGTCCAATTTACACCACTGTGCTAGTTGATACATGCCAATAACCAAGGAATTTATTTAAACGATAACACTTTAGAGATTGCTCAGCACAGGTTTTGTTATTTAAATATACCCTTAACCAGGCGAAGTTTTTTTGTTTTTTGTTTGGTGGCTCTAAATGGTTTGAGCAATTTCTTTTGTCATGAATCTGTATCCTCAACATGTTGTAAAGTGTGTGTGTGTGTATCGCTGAGAGCAAATGGTTTGTGTATACGCGTGAAGTGCGGGGGAGGGGGGAGGGGGTGGACGATGGTTGAAAGTGAAGTGTGGAAAGGAAGCCATGGTAGAGAGAAGACTAGGTGATCTCTATTTACTGACCGAGCCATCGTCTGCCTGCCCGGTTGGTTGGTTGGTGTAAATTAACCCCCTTCTAAAGCTTGCACATCTGTGAAGATTAATTTTTCATGTCGAATACTACATTTTTCTCACTTTTTTTTTTGCTGACGGTATAAAAAGAATAAAAAAATAAACATCTTTTTAAAAAAAATATAAAATAAAAAGCGTGTTATTTTTATTAACATTGAAATTCATTTTTTTGAGGTGTTTAAATGCTTCCGCTAGTGTGTAGAGAGCTTTTCCTAGCTGGAGGTGAATATGTTTTTATTTTATGTGTGTGGAATCCTTGAATCACTGGAATTATTACATTACCAGCCACGCAAAATATCATTATGTTCTCTTCCTTTGTATTAAAAAAACAATTGTAGTGGATTTATATTTAAAGCATGACTCATAGCTAACTTGGCTATGTTTCCTACTCTGAAAAGCATCGTATTACAAAATGAACTTCAACGATCAATCATGAACATCCTAGTTATGTCGACCCGCCTCGGTGGCGTAGTTAGCTAACGCGCTAGTTTCGTATTGAGCTAGACTGCTGATGATGGGAATATCAAGGTTCAAATATCGCTCGGATGAACTTTTTTTCTAAATGATTTTTCACTCTCTTCCTCGTAAATGCGGGTTCACTTCCTCTGTATTAAACCTTTATAATTTCTAACCTATAAGCATATACAGCCTTATACTAGTTATGAGAATGGTCTTAGAGATGAGGAAGGCTCTATTTAGAGGAAGTGTACCCGAATTTGAATTGAGGGAAAGTGGAAAACCCGTTCTGGAGATAACCACCCTCGGTACACCCGACCAAGATTCGAATCTCGATCTCCCCGTCATCGACACTTTAGTCTACTGCGGGAGTGGCGAGTTAGACCATGCGACCACCGATGTAGGTTATTGTTAATTATTTTATTATAGAGGATGGGTGGGGTGGGGAGTCGTTCGTTACCATATATGATTTATCACTGGTTTTCTCCATTACCTCCACGCTGATAAAGATTTGTTTTCTCAAATGTACCCTTCCTATTCTTTTCTCAGAATCGTTATAATCTTTGTCTTAGGCGTACTTGTAAGAAAAATGGGGACACGATAAAATATCTCTTAGGATTCTTCAACCTTTAATCCGTTGGGTGTTTGTGACTAATCTAGGGGGGCACCTGCCCCCCAATCTTTGCGATTTAGGGGTGTCCCCTTCATTTAATTTAGCCTATTTAAATAGTTTAATTCCAAGATTTCAGTCATCTGACACATGAAGTATCTGCCCTTATTAAACAGATTTACCTTATTTGTTTGGACAGGGAAAGAAGCACATCCTGCGTGGGAGATAAACACTTTGGTCTTCTATATCACCCTGAAACATAGTTGAGCAGTTTTATGTCTCAAATACAATCATGTGGCTGTGTCGTACACACAAATATCATCTGAACAAGATCATAATTGATAATATTATTTAAACAGGTTTACATAATTATCTTATTATTGGAACAAAATGTGCCAAACCAAATTTTAATGGCATGAAGTTCTGTAAGATCTACGTAGCATTTGTACCTCAATATAATTAAGTTTTTCTTTTTTGTGCGAAACATTGGACACTACTACCGTAATATGCCTAAACTTTTTTTTATATTTCTGAACAAAATATTGAGAAATAATAATTTATGTGTTCCCCAAATTTGGGAAGTCAGGCCCGTCATGGGTAAGTTCACAATATCAAAGTTATAACTTTAAAAAAAAAACTTGTGGTAGAATATATTCAACCATTTTTGTTCAAACAAATTATTCTACAATATTGATGAAAAGTTAAAAACAGCACTTGATTTGATATTATAGAATCATTATAGATGTAAATAAGTGTATACAAACGATGTGTGGATACCAATTAGTTTTTTCTTTATTTTTAATGTCGTCCGAAACGTTTGTAGACGCACAAGGTTGAAATGTTTCCTACATCAAACTACTTTTTAAAATTATTATTTATAACGTATATAAATTTCATAGGTACATTAAAACAAAAGGCTGTACAGTTTGAAACACGTATTTGTAGTCTGGTCTCGGTAGTCAATTTTCTTTATACAAGCAGTTCAGGTCGAAAGGGAGGTTGATATTGTTTATTTATATATATATATATATATATATATATGGCCAATAGTTTAGTTTTGGGAGTCAACCAATCTCCCAGTAATTGTATTTGAATAACACGCAGTTCAAGTTTGTTGGGAGGGGGGCGGGGGGATTGGCTGATATCTCAACTTCTTATAGTTTGTTTTAAGAGTTAGTGGTTTTGTATATTTTATCTCTTGCAATCTTGATATTCTTTCAATATACCCATACATTTATTTATTAGAGTAACTTACCTACTGAGTTATATAACTAAAAATAATTGAGAATTGAGGGATAACCGTGATTTTGAATACCCCACATCACTTTTGAACTAATTTTATTGATATATTTCGAAAACAAACATTATACACACCATTTCAGTGATACGGATACCCATTTCTTTTTTACTTTCTCTCGACCCACTCGGGGATCATAAAAAACAAATTAATTCTTTCTTTTTTATATAAATGTTGACGTTTCATGACCCTATGAAACCGTAAAAGTGGTTTTCATGATGCCATCTACCCGCCTGTTTGTCTGAAGCTCGACCTAGAGCAGTGGTGCACCTTTCAACACCTGCGGGCCAATTTTACTACTAACTGATCAACGGAGGGCCGCCCCTTCCCCCCATTTGCCAAACACCCACCCAACATTTCCTATTTTCATAATTTTACCAATAGGCCTTAAATTATAGTGAAACATTATGCTTGAAAAGCGTTTTTATGGGACATATTAAAATTACATGCTAGCTATTAGATTACAAAATTAAAAAATTAATATACAAAGAAACACTTTTAAAAGACAAACACACAATTGCGCTAAAAGTACATCTGTTTGAAAGAACGCACGTGTTTAAAAAAGAGAAAACATAACTGGCCAATAATGTTAACTTATAGTAGGCCTATTGAGACATGACGCTTTTTTTTATCAGTCTGACTACAATGGGTTGGACACAGCTATTCGTAAGCTTCCCTCCAAATGTCAATCAGACGGAAACAACCTATTCAATTAATTTGTTTTATAACAGAAAATGACTCTTCACATAAGTAAGTGGTTTCGAATAACGTTGCCATTTTTAGAGCATGATTGTTCAATGCTTTCATTTCTTTAGGCAAGTATTTTTTATATATAAAAATAACAATTTTATATTATGTCTACTCTTAAAAACTCTTCGCCTTAATCCTCTTGCGGGCCGCATTAAATGAGGTCAAAGGCCGTGCGTGGGTTGTGCATGACTGGCCTAGAGCCTAAACTATTTTACCGATTGGACTGAAACTTGGTATTTAAGGTTTTCATAGGTTTCCACAGAGAGTTTTTTTAGTAAGAAATCCAACCCTAAAATTAAGGCTAGTTTATTGAAAGACAAAAATAGAGCGAAAATCAATTTTTTCCAAATCTGCCCTGACGATCTGAATACATTTTTTATCCAGGTATTATTTACTATTACAAACAAAATGGCAATTCTAATTTCCTCATGGAAATAACTTTATGGTAACTATACTTAAGCAGAAATGTCCAATTTGTATCTTATCTCCGCAGCTATTGGATGTACAAAATAGTATTGCTAAGTTATAGACGTATTCAAAATTAAAACATTTTTTATTTGGAATATAATTTTATAAGACAAATACCGTAGTTTCTTAGCTATAATAAGCTCTCTCTCTTTATATATATATATATATA
>CABEEJ010004623.1:35269-48538 GCA_901482245.1 Timema douglasi
TATATATATATATATATATATAAAATGTACCTCTTTGGCGATTAATTTTTCGCTTATGTTTCTGTAAAAGTGTAAATTATTTAATCTAGGTTCTTTGGTGAAGTGTTTCTGCAAGAATTTATATGATTTTTTTCCCCCACAAATCCTACAAGTTTTTTTGTTGTAAATATCTCTATTTTAAAATAAAAGAGAAACTCTTGGGCACCGTACAATTATTTTTTTAATACGATTGATTTGTACAAAAAAATAACAAAAAGGGTTTGTTTATGTTTACATTTAACAACATTAGCATAGACTATGTGGAAATAGCCCTATCATATGCTTGAACTAGGAAATAATTCGAACTATTTCCTTAATTAACCTCATTTTAAAACGAAAGCTCGTAAGTAGTAAATACATAATGAGTAGTAGGGTTTAATTTATTTTGCAATAAAACTTTTTCTTAAATTAATAAACAAAACTAAATCGTTTGGTTTTGTACAAAATACCATTTACAATTTTTTTTTTCCCTTTTATTAAGTGACCAAACATTAATAGACTCGCAGTCTTAGTAAGATTTATCTAAAACGTCAAGATCGCAGCATACTGGGTTACCGGTGACGTAAAGATAGAGGGTGGTTTTTCCTTAAATGGTTTTCCATTCTCCCTCTACGCAAATGCGTACCTTCCTCATTAATTTTTATCTATATATTCTAACTCTTATCGTATCTCTGCATTTAAACTATATTAACCGTTTGAAATGTCACGTAAGGTTCTTCGTATGACGATCTCACGAAACAAAATTTACCTTTTGGAAGCTAATAATAAACATTATCTCTGCTATGGACACAAAAAGCACTTGTGAGTTAGTTTCATGATACTTTTTTTGAACCTTCCATTTGTCCATTTAACCCAAGTATTATTAACGTGATAAAGGTGGGAAGGGCAAGTTTATATTAAATGCAACCCCCATTAGTTTTGATTGAGAATGGGTGGGTTACGTTTCATATTTAACTAAAGAAGGTTCGGGTATGGGTGCCAATGATGTGTAGATCGGCGTTCGATCCCGGTGGGGTGCGCTCAGGGTGTCTTTCTCTTAAAATGTTTTTCCACTCTCCCTCTACGCAAATGAGTGTACACTTCCTCTAAATTCAACCTTCCTCATTTAAAACACATTGAAGTAAGTAGTGCACATGTGTACAACCCGAACGGGTACTAAAACGTGGTGGTAATAAACAGTAATGTTGATAGCTCAGAGACACGAGGTATAAAAACAACCTAAAGCAACACAATTAATAAATGTTATTTTACCTAATCAATCTTTGATGATGAAAACGCACGATTTATATCTGTCGTTTTTCCATCCACTGTACAGGCTAATGCCAATGCATTTCCTCTAAACCTTGCTCTCTCTCTTACCGCATATTATATAACCACAGCGTTGAACATAAGATTATTTTTTAAACGTGTCGCTTATAAACTGTACATTGTATTTATTACTTTGCACAGATCCCTTAATTCAAGGCGATAGTCCTAAAAATAAGGACAACTTAACGGAACTCGGCTTAAGGGCGCACATCAGCTATTAAACTTAGTTTTCACTTTTAATTTGATTAAAATTTAATTTTAAGAAATTAAAAAAAAAAGACTCGCATAAATATAGTATAATACTTTTTCTTGTAAGATGACGTTGCCATTTATCATCCCGTTTTAAAAATAATTAGGCTAGATGTTACAGGGATCAGTTTTTTTTTATTGTATATTTTGATGCTTAGATTTATATTGTTTTGTTTGTTTTTTTGTATAACCTCAGTTGTATGTAACATTATTTGACACACTTCTACTCGTTCACTTTTCTATATTTGATTTAAAATCACATTATTTGAATATCCTGTATTAGGGTCTATATCTGAAATTTTATTAGACCAAATCACAAATTATTCGAGTAGCTGGTGTTATATCTGAGATTTGATGGAATAAAATCACATATTATTTAAATATCCGATATTATAGTACATGAAATTTGATGGCACCAAATCACAACTATATCTAGTACTATATCTGAAATTTGATGTGATCAAATCATGAATATATCCAGTAGTATATCTGAAATTTGATGGCACCAAATCACAAATATATCCAGTAGTATATCTGAAATTTAATGGTACCAAATCACAAATATATCCAGTAGTATATCTGAAATTTGATGGCACCAAATCACAAATATATCCAGTAGTATATCTGAAATTTGATGGCACCAAATCACAAATATATCCAGTAGTATATCTGAAATTTGATGGCACCAAATCACAAATATATCCAGTAGTATATCTGAAATTTGATGGCACCAAATCACAAATATATCCAGTAGTATATCTGAAATTTGATGGCACCAAATCACAAATATATCCAGTAGTATATCTGAAATTTGATGGCACCAAATCACAAATATATCCAGTAGTATATCTGAAATTTGATGGCACCAAATCACAAATATATCCAGTAGTATATCTGAAATTTGATGGCACCAAATCACAAATATATCCAGTAGTATATCTGAAATTTGATGGCACCAAATCACAAATATATCCAGTAGTATATCTGAAATTTGATGGCACCAAATCACAAATATATCCAGTAGTATATCTGAAATTTGATGGCACCAAATCACAAATATATCCAGTAGTATATCTGAAATTTAATGGTACCAAATCACAAATATATCCAGTATTATATCTGAAATTTGATGGCACCAAATCACAAATATATCCAGTAGTATATCTGAAATGTGATGGGACCAAATCATAAACATATCCAATAGTAACTTATATACAAAATTCTGGATGATTATAATTTTGGAGTTTTTTTCACTTTAAAGATTGTAAAAACTTGGGCATACGCTATGTGTCGTGGGAATAACTCATTTATTAACAAGATAATTGAGTATAGGGAATAAGATAGGTATATATTGTTTTATGTTGTTTGAGGGCCGGTTGATCTATTTTATCATAACAACTGTAGTGCTACTGTCCATGACATTGTTTTCGGAGCTTTTCAGTTATTATTGGTACTGAAGAGTTCTGGATAAACCGGAATCTCGGATAATCGAGTTTGAAGTGTCTAGCTAGAAAACGGGCTCCGCGCTCTAAAACAACCTTTTACATTTTAACAAACAATATATTATAATTATTAATATGTGCTAATAAAATTGTTGGAGTATAAGTATTTTGAACACGCCAATTGTACACTGTCCTAAAATTGCTGCTACAGTTCAATTTTCATAGAAATGGAGATGTCTGACAGCGAGTAGAGCTACTTTATCTAATTTGACATAATCATACGTCAAGTCATGTGATCTTCATATGTCACTTTTGATAGATATTATCAATATATTATATAAAATAACAATAATGTAGTAAAATGTAATCAATGTTGACAGCTAACAAATAAGCTTTTATTCTCTAAATACCTTTCTTTGAAAATTATATTGTAAAACTACCTAAAATCTATTCAGTGTAGGAATTGTTTTCCGAAAGGCCTTTTTCCCTACCAGAAATCTATTATATAGTAGGATATTGGTAGGAAAAGAGATCTTTCAGAGAGTAATTCCTACCGTGAATAGAGTATAAATGTGTGCATACATACTCCAGTGAATAGTACCGTAGTGGTAGTAGAAGTAGTAGTAGTAGTAGTAATAATAATAATAATAATATAACATCAAATAGCTTAATCTCTCTCTACACACTACAAATTAATTGAATAATTATTCCATAACACTGCATATAAATATAAGATATTATTTTATTTACAAAATAATAAACTCAATTTTATAAATTGAGGTTAAAAAATTACTTTAACAACTACACTATTTTGAGAAGGGAGGGAGGGAATACTTTCATAATAATTTTCAATCAATTTATTATCATCAGTTTTCAATTTCAAAAGAAGACCCAAGTTTTTAGGACAAACGGAAAGACAGAAATGTCAATATTGGCTAACGAAAAATGAAACAAAAAATAGAAAAAATATTAAAAAATGAACTGGTTAAAATTGAAAGTATACTGTGTAAGTTTTCATTTAATTTATTTTAAGTTGTACTATATATATATGAGAGTCACAGCAGCGTGAAGGGGAACATAATAATGGCGCACAGTGTATATAAGAGGGGGGTTGGGAGGGGACCTTACCAAGCCGGGTCCGGTTTATTTTTTTTATATATATATTAAAAAAGATAGAGAGAATTTTACGTAAGTTGTTTTTTTTATTTTTTTATTATAGGCTCGGGCGTGGAGGGAGACGAATAATAATCGTGGGTGAATATTTTAATACTGCACTGCTTATTTTGGTCGCCGGCTGTTCTGTTTCTCTCCCCCTTTCAACCTCCCCGCCCCCTCTTCCCCTCCCCCATTGTCCTGCTTCCTTCAGCTGGTCATAGTCCCCCCCACTCCATCCCGCTTCCTACTTCCTTCGTCATCTCACCACCGCTCGCTACTCTTCATGAATATTTCCTTATGGAGTAGGTTAAACTTTTTTTTTAAATTACTTTTTGTTGTTTCTTCACTACATTGGTAAGATATTTATTTTTGTTGATTTGGTATATATATAGCCATTATTTTGTCGAATGCTTTCGAAGCTACGGTGTAAATATTTTAGAAGATGTTAAAAAAAATGACCATAGAGTAGTGATGATTGACAAAGACTAAACCTGCGGCTGTTAAAAATTGTCAATACACGTCATAAGTTTCAGCTGGAGGACACGTGCGTGGCGTATAAATACACTAAAGGGCGCGTGTAGGGGGATAGCATTACGATATTTAAGTAGCCGTCAATTACAAAAGTTACTAGATTTTCTTACTTTAGTACTATATTCTTACGTTAAATCATAATATAAATATGTGGATTTACATTTTGCCGAATGAAACAATTGACATATTTTATATTTTTATTTGTGTATTATAGCTCTGCCATATGTATACGTTTACACCATATTAACCTTTTGAAATATCACGTAAGGGTATGGCGATCTCACTATACAATATTTATCCTTTATAAACTAATAATAAGCATTCTATTTGCTTTAGATACAAAAAACACTTTGGAGGTAGTTTCATAAAACTGTTTTACCTTTTATTTGTCCATTTAACACGAGTGTTACTAACGTGAGAAAGGTGGGAAGGGTAAGTTTGAATTAAATACAACCCCATTAGTCTTGATTGAGAATGGGTGGGTTACGTTTCATATTGAACTAAATAAGGTGCGGGTACGATGACTTCTTATCTCGGTATTTCTTTGTTTCCAGACTAGATCTAATAAAACCCATTTATATTTAATAAGAATAGTAATAATGATACGGCTTGCTCGAGTTGGCGGCGTTGCCGAGAGGAACGTATCCCGGCAACAGCGAGGAAGGCCTTGCCGTCAAATTAGTAGCTAATGAAATTCAATAACATAAAGCAAGTAAGGCTGGCTGAGTCATGCGGCTACGCAGCTGCCAAATATACTGACTGCTCTGTAACTTACTCTGTAGTCTCTCTTAAGCATCATCATCATCATCATCATCTTGGACTGCTCAACGCTTTCTCCTCGCTCCGTGGAGCCTTCATCAATAAATCAATAGGGCCAGAGCATCGTCATACATTATGTATGACAGGACTCCTCTCATTTCACACCCCCGTATTACATGTACATTTTATATAAATAAATGATGAGTGTAACAGGGGGTGTGCAGAGGAGGCAGGGTTGTGTAGTGCGGGCGCACCGGAAAAATGACCTTTGAGAACCTTGTGCTTAGAGGCGATAGTTGCTTGTTTGGGGCGGTAGCGTTATTGGTTGAAGAGGAGCGGCAGAAGAGAGAGGGGGGCTTGGGTTTTGTAGGCTAGGGGCAGGGGGGGACAAGCCTCACTCGTGCACCTAGAACATAGCGAACAGAAGAGCGCTTGGTAGCGACGGAACCAGTCGTTGGTAACGTGGCTATAGGCGAAAGAGAGGACAGTCGTTTCCACTCGTTCTTTTAATTTTTTTTTTCGTCTTGTAACTTTTATTTTAATATATATATATATATTTATTCGAATACTAGGTTTATATAAACAGAGCGGCTTTCGGGTTGTCGTGACGGCTACGCTCTCGCGTCGGTCATCGCGTCCGGGTGTTGTGTTTTTGTGGGGGGAGTCGTGAACACTTATAAAATAGTGGTGATCGGAGCCATGAGGCTGTGTTAGTGTTAATATAACAGTGGCTAGAAACTTGGGACTGATCTTGTATTGGTGTTACTTTGTGGCGTTGCAGATGTGAGGCTCACTGCTGGCGAGAGACACGGTTCAGTGACACCAGCGGTGTCGTAGCGACGCCACACACCGAGAGGGAGGGACGAGAGACGCCATCATGCAGCACTGCGTGGACTCGCCGCAGCAGTTCTGCCTGCGTTGGAACAATTACCAGAGCAATCTGACCAACGTGTTCGACCAGCTCCTTCAGAGCGAGTCGTTCGTGGATGTGACCCTCGCCTGCGACGGGCATTCCGTCAAGGCTCACAAGATGGTCCTATCCGCGTGCAGCCCCTATTTCCAGTCCCTCTTCTTCGACAACCCTTGCCAGCACCCTATCGTCATCCTCAAGGACATCAAATGGCCTGAACTGAAGGCCGCCGTCGAGTTCATGTACAAAGGCGAGATCAACGTGTCCCAGGAGCAGATTGGGCCCCTCCTCAAGGTGGCCGAGTCCCTCAAGATCAGGGGCTTGGCCGACGTCAACGGGGAGCCCGAATTCGGTGGGTCGGGGGACGGGGGTAAAAAGACGTCGTCGGCCGCGGGCTGGGACTCACGCCATCATGGTACCCCCGCCCCTCACGACCTGTCCGAAAGCGCGGCGTCCCCGTCGCCGTCTCAGCTGGCCGCCCACCGTCAGAAGAAGCGGCGCCGCACGTCGGGCGAACGCAGTAGCGTGAGCAGCCCCGAGGAGAACAGCCTCGTGGGGGTGGATGGGATGGAGACGAGTAGCGGCGTCTTGGAGCTCTCCCCGCATCCCCCGCCGCCCCCGGGGCCAGGCCTAGCGCCGCCGCCTTCGAGTCATAACATGATCACTGACACGCTCCCCCTACCGCCGCCTCCGCCGCCCTCGTCGCACCCGGATGACATGGAGATCAAACCCGGTATCGCCGAGATGATCCGCGAGGAGGAGCGGGTGAGTACTCTTCTGTCTCTCTCTTGTAGGCTTAGTGTAACCCCAAACACGTGGGGCACACACACTGCTGAGTTTACTTAACACACCCGGGATGTATTTAGGTCTGGAACTCCAAGAAGAACATGTTTACAAACCTGTTCTTATAGATTAATTAGTGATATATACTCGGTCTCCAATCTCCGGTAGTTATTCTCAATAAGATGTGTGGCACTTCGCTTCAAACCATGTTCTTTCTTCTAAAAGTAGTTGAACCAATCTCTACGTGCAGGGACTCTATAAATCTCCACCGGCTTTCTTTGATTACCGCGGTATTTGTTTGGCGCTCTTAGCATTGCTGTTTCATATCCATAAATATAAATGGTTCGTCAAACTCTTTGATTGTTGAGATTTAATATTTTGCCGATTATTGTTCAACCGCATTACTAGCCGTTCTTTTCGATTTTCGCCAACAACGCGAATTATTTTGTTTGAACCCTCTATCCAGATCGCAGATAATCTTAATTACCTAATATCTCAAATAAAGATCACTGAAAATGTGTCGAATGCGTAGGCTACCTTTTTAATACCAGTCTTACGATCTGGGAATATTCAAAAAGTCAACCGCTATACACTTTCAAAGTGGCCCCAAAAAATTCAAAATCGGATTAAACTGACAGGAATAATAGCACCTAGATGATAAGCCTCCCTCAAAGGAAATTTATCGGTGTGCACGTGTTTCAACCTCTTAATTTTGTAGTGCTTTTATTAATAACTTGACTTAGTGTTTTTGAAATGTCATACTTAATATTTATACAATCTTTGTCGTAATCAGTAGCCTTCAAAGTATGCTGGCCAGCCTTGTTAAATTCGGTATATTTATTAGATGTTAATCGTGAGAAAAAGTTTTAAGTCCTTTCAAAACAATAATGACTACCTCATGTGTAAGGCCTATCGGTGATTTTGTGTAATGCGGACAAATTATTATTTCAAGGCAATAACGTTTCACAACACAGTCTAAAGAATTGTTTTTAATTTACTTCTGAAATAACTAACATTATTTTATTAGATGTAAGCAGTATTAAAAATTGTTACTTCTTAGCGTTTGAAACGATTTACAGGCCGACGGCTATTAAATTTACAATTTCATTGCTAACACAATAATTTGTCAGTGGTGCAAACCATTTTGTCCGGTTTTATCGTCGCTAAACATATTGTGTGGGTTCTTAATGAATGGCGTGCCCGTGTTATCAAACTTGTTTTATTTTAAATGATAAAGATTTATTTTATTATCCGTTTTTGGTCATCACAGATAATAATTAGTGTTTATTATCATTTTCGTCTTGACACAATGCTAACCTAATGTTTTTAGACGGTCGTATAAAATTTAATTTCGATATCGTGTTTGCTTAACGCTACGTTGCACCTTAACATCTGGAATCACTTTATTGACGTCAAGAAATGGTTCTCATTAATTTATTTTTTAATTGCCTTTTATTATTTGCTTATATAACAATTATTCATAGATAAAATATATTCATTTCATTTGAAATTGCTAAATAAATTTGGGGGACACACTATAGTAAGCCTAATTGTAATTTTATTTTGGTATTTTAGAGAATACCTAAATATTTGGCGGCTGCTGTGGAATCTATGTCGTCTTCGCACACTTACCACTTTAATTGACAAATTCACTCTTAAATTAAATTCTTCAGGTTTTCTATAGGCTTGAAATTTAACACTTATGTTGTCCTTGGACCAAAACCCAAGGAAAAACTTTCAAAATATTGTTAGTTTAAGTAATATATTTGATAAAAAATAGTTCAGTTTATCTTAGAGACATGGCTTTTGCTCCACTCATTGTCCTAACGTTAATCGCACAACCGTTTTATTAAATACATAGTTTTAGAGAGAAACTAGAACAAAGCTCCGGCCAAAAACGATATACAAGCCGAGCTATCATAGAGACTCCTGCAATCAAATTACGATTATTTCCCGTCTTCCACGGAGATAAAATAAGTTGACAGTAAGATATATAGGCCAATTTTGACTGGAATATTCTCAACTGACAGAAAACATACTAGATCTCGTTTCACGTATCCATACGTCATGTCACGTGATCTGCAACTGTCACTTTTGATAGATAAATACCTATAATATAACACTAATAGATTAGTAAAATGTCTATAAGTAACTTTATATTGTCGGCCTCGGTGGTCTTGAGGTAAAGTGCTCGTCCCAGAACCCGATGTTCGTGGGTTCAAACCCAGCCGGGGTCGACGTATTTTTCTTGAGCGATAAAAATCCCCAACACAACTTCCTGTGAAGAGGAAGTAAAACTGTCGGTCCCGTGTCGATTGTGACTCCTCGTTCACGGAAATGATCAGATGCTGATTAAATACAGTACCTCAAATAAACAACATTAATATATATTTACACACAAAAAAAGTTAGCATTAAAAAATGAATTTGGCTTTTTTTAACCAGAATTAATAATAAAAACTCTTTCTAAACTCTACTTCAACCACCAAGGTAATTTGTTTATATTATTATTATTATTAGCATCGCGTCTTACTACCCGTTCGGGTTTATACGTACTTACGCTAGTATGTAATGGTAGGGTGATTGTGAGATGAAATGTAGGACCTACAGTTTAACGTGGAATCCGAACCACGGTGGAGGCCTGGCATTCCTCATACTCACAAGATGTCTTGTCAGAGGTGAAGGAAGGGTTTGGCAATCAGATAAATATGTACTGGGACCGAGGATTGAACCTCAAACCCCCAACACAGAAATCTAACACCTTACCCCTAGACCACCAGGTTATCTAATTTGTTTATAAATTAATGACCACTTACTTATTAGGGGTTAGTAAATGTAATGATTAGGCTACTCACAGGGCTATTTTACATTTTTCGCCCTGACGATCATTCTCAAAAAGGTACACTATAAATGGGGTTTCCATTTGATGGTTCCCTTTCTTCTTTTCTGCATACTATTTTCATTAAAATCCACCTTCTTCATCTCCCAACCTTCGGTTTGCTAGTGTGTTGTTAGATACAAAGCGTAAAGGTCTAGGCCTACTATTTTTTAATCAGTCTAACTTTTACAAGGTCTTCGTTAAAATACCTTCTAGTTTGCCTAGCAATTCTAATCGGAGTGTACTGTATTTATTATTGAGCGGATCCTAACACCTGTATTTTAAACCATTGTATTTCAAAGAAATTCTATTAGCATAATTATTAAAATTTAAATATTACGCACTATAGCATTACTAATAGAAAAATACTTCCGATTGATTTTTACTCATACATATTTGAATGACGTATTTTACACTAATTTTAGATTGAAACTTTATCTCTTGATTTAAAAAAATCAAATATTTGTTTTGTAATGGAATTAAAAATCAACTAACAAAATAACTTGGTGGTAAATATGATAGAATTGTCAACACTAAAGGCCTGGGTTTTAACAAATAACTAAGGGAAGGAATATTTAGTGTCCAGAAATTGTCTAATAACGTATATTTAATCTTAATAGAGCAGTATAAAAAGAGTGAATGTTACGGGAATGAACCTGGATGAAGGGAGTCAGATTCAAGCACGTACCTAGCCACTGATTTATATGTTGTACAATGAACCAAAATAACATATCATCCGGGACATCACCTGGGATCGAACTAGTGTCCTTTAGATCTTAGTCGACTAGTTTCAATAATAATAAAACATGTCACATAACGTACTAGGGGCATTTGACATGCACTTTCTGATCCAACTGTTAGTATCAGCATATGACTTACAAACTAGCTCAGTCCTGGAACAGACTCAACACACTGTCAGCGGAAGCCTCTATTTTCCCCAATTATAAATGTTCCGGTCATGCCGGGAGTCTATAACGTTCTTATCTCGATAGACAAAGACGTGCCACACATTGAGCTAAGATTTTTGACTGTTTACTAGTCACTGCGGTGTTGATAAATGCGAATTGGGAGTAGTCTCTGATCGCCTGCATTTTCCACACCAAGTGACGTTTCCTTCAAGCTCCTCTTCTTTGAGTCTGGTATCCTAGATTAAATGGTATGATTTATCCACTACGCACGAGCGTAGAAAGGGCAAGGGGGAAATTGGTCCAGACCCCCTGGAAATCGTAAGAGCCTCCTTGGAATTGAACCCTTAATGTTCTGGTGGAGTTCGTACATAATTTTACTAAATACATTTTTTGTAACATTAGCCATATTCTAATTAATTTCCATTTTAATATTCACCCACAAGATGCACTATTTATAACCGCTTATTGTGAAACTACAGTCCAATTTTCACAGGAAGAATCTTATCTAACAACTACCTTTATATATTCATAGTCAAGTCATGGCTATGATTTGCTCTGCAGCTGTCACTTTTAATAGGAATTATCAATACCTATAAAATAACTATAATACTACGTTCAAGTGTTATCTTTTTTTGGACCAAAAAATTTAGTATTTTCTAAAAATTCTTTCTATTAACATTTCAGAATTGTATATTGTAAAGTATTGTTTTTAGAACATACAATATGGTATTGTATAACACAGGACGTTTTTTTGGAATGAACCAAATAGTTGGGGCTGTGAAAAGGAAGGAAGATAATTTTGTTATCGACTGGTCACGTTCGATTTGTAACATTTGACATTTTAAAATACACTCACTCCCTTATAGCACTCGTTTACTCTTGGTTTTTGGATGTATCCGTATCAAGTATCATATTCGTAACTTTTTCTGACACTTGAACACGGGGATCAAACCCAGGCCCTGTGACTTAGCGCGCCGATTCTCTACCACTATCTATCCAGGACTAAGGTGTTTTGCTTTCTTCCGTGTTATTCGTAGGAGACACGACAAAAGGGCTGTGTTTTCTCAATTTTAATAGCACTACATATTTTTTGACTGAAATAATTAAAATATAGCTCCAGTAGAAACATAGTTTAATTTTTTTCACATGGTGATATCTACAGTTCTTGAATTGCTTTCAACTTTTTAAATGGGGAGAATAAGTTGTCATTAAATTCCATGACAACCTTGACACACATTCAACAACTGTTGATGTTATGATGTGAAGAGAATTAAACTCTCAGTTTGTAAGTTTGTACTGGAGCAATATTTTATTACTATGCTACCTAAGAGGGCAGGTACAGAAAAGTGTAAGCAAAAAGTTGGTACAAAACAGATCAAACGATCGGGGTACAAAAGAACGCAGGTACTGCGTAATTCTTAATTGCCATACAAAGTTGAGTGTCTGTTTTCTTTCTTTTGTTTGGCGGCAGGAATGCATAGGCTACTGGAATTAACAATTGTCCAACTTCACCTTTTGAAACCTGATTGTCCTCTAACCTAACCTAACCTAACCTAAAATCTCAATGCCAGTTACTTGAAAGCCACGTTGAGGCTGCTTGAGCGATCTGTACAATTGATACCCGGTTGAGGTGCGGCAGAAGGGAATGCAAGGAATTTTACAGTTTTTATAGCATTACGTTTGTTTGACCAAAATAGATACAATATTTCTCCAGTAGCAACATAGAGTTTAGTTTTCTGCATGTGCTAATATCAACAGATCTTGAATATCTGTCAAGGGTGTCCTGGAATTTTGTCAAGAATTTTGAAATAAAGAGAGAAAGTATCGACAAAATTCCAGGACATTCTCGACAAATATTCAAGAGCTGTTAATATTAGCACGTGCAGAAAATTAAACTCTATTCTATGTTGCTACTGGAGAAATATTTTATATATTTTGGTCAAATAAATGTAATGCTATAAAAACTGTAAAATGACTTGCGTTCCCTTCTGCCGCACCTTAAACACAGACCCCCTTGTGCTGTTCTGGGGAAGAAAGAGGGCACACCATAAGGTCACGAAACACTTGCTCGATCTGTACAATGTACACTTGCGCTGTTTTGTCCCTGCTCTATTTTGGGACCACTAGGTTGCTACTTAATTTACCTGCACTGTTTTGTACCCGTGCTCTTCGGGGCCGCAACCTATTTTATTTATTTTGGCCAGCAATATTTTTCTCGTAAAAAACACTTATATTTTCTCGCATACCCTACACTCCCACCTTAAGTGTACAATTTCATTATATTCGGCAGCGTGTGGGGGGGGGGGGG
>CABEEJ010004623.1:48761-61405 GCA_901482245.1 Timema douglasi
TTTTAATACGTTGACTTCGGGGGTCTTGGGAAAAAGTGTTCGTCTCAGGACTCCATGTTTGTGGGTTCAAACCCACTCGGGGTGGACGAATTTTACTTGCGCGATCAAAATCTGTATTACAACTTCCTTAAGAGACGGAATAAAGCCATCGTTCCCGTGTCGATTGTGGCTGGTAAAATAACGTTAGAAGATGTGAAAATACCTTTTCGACAAAATGTCTCGCTCGCTCATAGAAAGTCGGTGTGTAAGGCAACGGGGAACTACCACACTTCCTTAACTACCCTAGTACATGGGATTTCTACCAGATGGCTCAGGCAGCACTAACCGGCCGAAGGTCTGAAGGCATGTATAGAAATAACATAACCAACCTTTGGGTTGTTGACTTAAAGAAGAAGAAAAAATGACATTGACTTATTATTTCAAACTTCTACGCCTTTGGCCAACACTGACAAAATGTATGGGTAAAACAAAGCTTGGTAAAGGTAGGTCCTTCTTCCTAGTCTTTGTATCGCGTGTTTTTTTTTGTGCGTCACGAGTTGTGTGTTGTTGGTTTATTCTTTGTCCCTCCTTCCCTCTCCCATTCCCTCTGGGTGTCTCTGTAGCACCTGCCTCGTGAGACCGGTAGCACACGAACCAAACTAGCCTCAGACAGCCATGGGCCACCCCTGAGACAATCGGTTCGGGAACGGAGAATACACTCCCATTCACACACGAAGGGCCTCTTTGAAAATGGAAACATGCTTTATTGTTGTGGTCAACTTTGACAAGTTTTATAATAGAGCATCAGTGTTATTTTATAGCTATTGCTTTTTTTGGTATCTAATATAACAACTTCATGTCACATGACTGGACAAATGAATACTTGAAAGTAGATCTAGTAACTTCACTTCCTTAGACCCACTTCGGTGGTTGAATGGCCTTAGGCGTCACTCTCGCAAGTGACAAGACTGTCAACGAAGGGGATATCGGAGTTTGCATCCCGATTGGGTCTACCTAGGCTGTTTTTCCACTTTCCTTCCACGAAATGTGGGTACACTTAATATAAACTCAAACTTCCTCATCCTTATCGTATTAGCATAATTAGTACACGTGCGAAACACCCAAATGGTAGTTGGACGTAATGCTAACTAAATAAACACTTTTGTAGCTGTTGATTAGGGTACTTCTTCTGAAAATTGGGTTGTTGTTACATTTGAGAATCTTGGAAATTGGATTTCCAGTTAGTTTTGTCCGGTGTTAGGGAAAAATTGAGTAATTTAAGTAATTAGAAATATTCAAAATGATTTTTTTGAATAGGTAAAATGGTTTTTATAAAAACTTTGCATTAATTCTGTATTACTTTTATTCTACCTTCAATGCAATAAAGGGAAACAGATTAACGTTATAGCCGACATTCTTAATCTAGAATATTATATTTTTGTATTATTTCGAAATTTACTTAGGCCTACAGCTTCCCCTCCGCTTTCCGCAAAAAAAGGCTCTGCTGATTGCCCTTCTTTTTTCCCCTTTTCTTTTGTATTCCATTGTATTAAATTTTACTGTATTAACACACACAAAAAAAACTAATGTTGCCATTAACTTTCCATCCATAACTGTGTAGTTTCCTTTCTTGTGTGTCTCACATTAGTAGAAATGGATTCTAAGAAGTATAAACATTAAAAATGAATGCGCAGAAGGCAATGGAAGGAGTTAATTTTTTACTATTATTAAATGGTTCGTTTTTTTTTTGCATCGGCATTTAGAGTAGACTGTACAATTAAAACTTTGTGTGTTTGCGCGTTAACGAGCTGAAGGTTTATTTTATACTTTCGTGCGTCATGAAGTATATATATTTATTACTAAGTAATATTAAAACAGTTGATGGTATTTTGTCTACCATTGGCTTAGAAGAATTTCTTAAGACCGTACACTTTTTTTCTGTGAATTCTTAACTTTTTTCTCTCTTGCGATCCAGTTTTTTCCGGTCAAGATATTTCTCTCGTCTGCCGAATTTTGTAAGCAAAAAAGTTATAAATAAATTGCTAAATACATATATTGTTTTAATTTTTATTGGCTCCAAGAAATGACGGTACAAGGCCAAACAGTACATTTTATTCAAGTTTGTAAATAATGTTTTTTTGTCAATTTTCATTGTTACGTCTATTGTAGAACATATCCCCTAAAATGAACTTTTTCGTTTATTTTATTTTAAAACTGAAACTTATGCCAGAGTAATAATTAAGAATCCATTTACACCCTTTGGTGATCGAATTACCTAAGGCAGGGGTCGGCGATCGTTTTGATAACGTAGACCGTATGGTTTTAAAAAACTATCTAGGGAAAAACAGTCACCTTTATATTTCTCACGTGAAAATTATTTAGGCCTATTTGTATATTTTTATGAAGACAATAATTGTTTGCTAAATCTTTTGTGGGCCAGATATTCTCAGTCGGAGGGCCGTAGGTTGCTATTAGGCGCTATACTCGCAATAGACTGGAACTGCCGATGATGGGCAGATCGGGCGCTAATCCTGGCTGGGTGTACTGAAGGCTGTTTTTCCTAAACATAAATGCGATTACACATAATCTAAATTTAACCTTTTTCATCCCATATACATTAGCGCAATTAGGACATATGAGTATAATCCGAACGGACAGTAAGACGTGGTGTTATATACAGTAGCCCCATGGCTTCTTTGTTGCTGACTGACAGCTCACAGCTGACAGCTAAAAGCTTTGAAAAGTTACCAGACCAAATTATTTATCCCTACGACAAACCATATGATTTGCAAAAACATGTTTTAGCAGCTGTCACTTCTGACGGTCAAAATGTAGGTATACACCTAAATGTTGACTATCGGAAGTCAGCTGTGAGCTGTCAGTCAGCACCAAAGAAGCCATGGGGCTACTGTATATGCTACTGTGAATGTGCTGAATGTGTACATTAACCGGTGACTATACAAAGCCACTGGTTGAGTTGGGGAATGTAAAAAAATGTATTTACTCTCTCACATACTCGTCGAACGTTTGACAAAATCACCAGTGAGTTTATAAAATTAATATCAGCCACTGAAAAATGTTAAGAAGTCACATCAAGATTAGGTTTGTTTAGGTTAATCTAGGCACGCTTAGGATATAGAATGTTAGTTTAGGTTGGGTTAGGTAAGGCTAGTTTGGATTTAGGTTTTATACTTTTTTCAATATACATTAGGTATTTTATCAAATCCCCACTAAATGTAGATAATACAGTTCATGTAACATACTTTCACCATACTTCATTGGGCAATTTATCAAATCATTGGTAAATATAGATAATTACCACCATTTATTAAATAGATGATTGTTTTCAGTAAATCTATGCCTTCACCGGTAATTTTACAAAATAATGAATTCAGCACATTTGCAGTAACATATATTATTATCATTTTTCTTTTGACTATATTCAGCACCACAATTTATAAACAATATTCCGGGTGGTTGTTGTTTTTTTGTCACCGCGTCTCAATATCCTTTCCAGTCATACGCCTAGGTCTACTAATTTAAATAAATTGTTAGGAATGAGTAAGGTCAAATTTAAATGAAGTGTACTCCCATCTACGTGGATGGGGTGTGGAAAACCATTTAGGAAAAAACCACCTCAGTACACCCGACTGGGAATTGAACCCCGATTACGAGAGTGACGCCTTTGACCATGCGGCCACCGAAGGTGGTGTATATGTCGTGTAAAAAGGATTTGGCAACTTGTAAATGTAGGCCTGTGATGTACAGTTAAGTGTATATAATGTTGACACCAATCTCCTGGGCGTCAACAATATCGCCTCTTGTAGCAGCCTACTTAGGGTCCCGTTCAATATACCCGGCCGCTGCTGTAACAGTTTTCTTCAGTTCGTCAATCCGTCAATGATTGGCGTAGCAAACTCGCGGGCCCGCTTTTGACTCGATACAAATGCGGCCCGAGCCCTTAGTGATGAACCAACTTATATTACGGCTTGATTTTTCCTCTTATAAACATTGAAAAAAATGCACCGTTTGGGATTTAGAAATTGAACATTAGTTTGAGAAATTTAGCAAGTAAGGTGGGTGTGCAAAATTATTTACTCTTTCCAAGAACGGGATTGACCACAGTCAGGGAAACTATGACAAACCTGGAAAAGTCGGGAATTTTAAACACCCAAGAGAATCGAGGAAATGCCACGGAATTTTGTAGTAGATCAGGGAGTATGGTATATTGTCACTTTTTAGGGAAGATTGCCTTTTCATTATTAAATCCATGTAAATTTATTTTTGGTGCCATTTAAAAAAATATTACTAACGAATTGAGTATTTTAATTTTTTTAACATCTTTCTTTATAGTACTTTTTGATATGGGTTTTATTTCAGTAAGAGAAATTTGAATTTTTGGATTAGGGAAAATTAAAGAATTTTATTTCTGATATTTTATTGCCGTCCTTTCTTTACCCCACTATAGGTCGATTCCACCATAGAGAAATGTGTTATTCCTTTCTCTATGATTCCACTAAACACGTTTAATTTTCGCAGCAAATATTTGCAATGTATAATAGCACAACTTTTTTCTTGTCATCAAATTATGAAACTGACTCCCTCACAATATTTAAAGCCTAACACTCACACCACTGATATTAATATAAGGTTTCATATTTCTGGTTAAAATTAAAGATTTCTTAAAATAGTTTATAATCTTAATTTTCTATTTTTAATATAAAGGAATCCGCTCACAGTACACCCGACCGGAATACGAACCCCGATCTCTCTGTCGTTGGTAGTTCAGTTTTAACGCAACATTGACACCTTAGAGCACCAATGTGGATGTCTGACGCGTTAACGGCTAGCCTAATCTTTCCATGCCATTATTATTATTATTATTATTCATCAAAGAGACAATATATAGACAATACAAAGAACTGTTTTGTCTTTAAAATACTGTTTTCTACGTACATTATTCCTCAATATAAATATTTTTCTCCGAATAATTCCTCATTGAAAGCGACTCTTGGAATGGTATCTGGTGTCAGGTCTGTACTATTGTTCGTTTCAACAACCTTTTCACATGTAGGACTAGTCGCATGCAGTCCAATTCAGGTAGTAGGTAAATAAATTTTTTTAACATTAGAAAAACTAAAACAATTTTCATAGCTTATAATTTACTAGCGACCGGCAGAAGTAGGCCTACACGGCAATGGATTGCGTGGTTACCTCTGTCAACGCTTTTATTTGCTTCAAAAAGACAGATTTAAAAAAAAAATTCTTCCAACCAAGTTTTTAATAAATTTAAAAAATCAAATCCAAATTTTAAATTCCGTTGTCAAGGGGTTCATGTTCGTGCATACGGGCTACTCATTTTTTAAATATTAGCCCTCTGTGAGAGGTAGATATCGCTCAACGCTCATGACAGACAAACAAACTCTTCATTTTATTAATATAGATAGAAGTTGGATAGAAGCTTATATTTCTAGAATCCAAAACATACATTTTCTTTCGAATCTTTAAATGTGTACAATCTTATTTAAAGAGAAAATATTTAAAATGTAATCAAAATAAAAGTTGTTCAAGGCCACTGACCGTTGCTATTTTGTTTGATTATGTCTATTTATTTATTTTATTTTACCACCGGGTCTTATCACCCGTTCTAGTTATAAGCTCAAGTACTAATTACGCTAAAGGACTAGAAATTGGGAAGGTTGAATTTACAGGAAGTAAACCCGGATTTGTTTGGAGAGAAGAGTGTAAAGTCATTTAGGAAAAATCAGCCCCGTTCGCCCGACGGAGATTCGAACCTAGATCTCCCCGTCCTCGGTCGTCAAGCTCAACACGAATCTAGCGCGGTTGCTAATTACGCCACCGAGGCGGGTGTCGTGTCTATTCCGACTTAAACAACAACTAAAACATATTTTTTTGGTAAATCATTTATATTAATATAATTTGGTCATTTTTGTTAAAAAAAATTGTTACGTTTCAAAATATACATGTATAATTCCTTTTACCAATTGCTTAAAACTGTTATTTGAAATCAAGGTCTTCACAGTTGTATTAGAAATCAGAGATAAACTACTTTTTTGAAATTTATACGAATCTCGAATCAAATACCTCAGAACTCGAAGAATCGAGAATTCGAACGTCCCCGTCTCATCTCTAATGTGTGTATAGCATATATACTCCATTCACGGTAGCAATTACTCTCTGAAAGGTCTTTTTCCCTAACAATATCCTACTATATAATAGAATTCTGGTAGGGAAAAAGGCCTTTCAGAAAACAATTCATACGCCGAACAGACTTTACAAACGCGTGTTGCTACCTCTTCAGGCTATACGTATATATGACTTTAATGGGGTAGAAACGTTTACGTGGAAGAAGATTGGGAAATAACTTATGAAAAAAACACCTTCATTAAACCCAACTGGGTTTTGAACCCCGATCATCTCGTCATCATCAGGACAGTCTAACACAAGAGTGACTCCTTAGACCATTCGGCCATTAAAGCTGATTCTAGGGTAAGTTGATTTTTAAAAATCTATTTTGCTTTGATTAATCATAATTTTTACTCCACTCCACCTTGTGTTTCGCTCAGTCTCGTTCTTGCATACGGGCCTTTAAATATTTCTTCTATGTATATGTAATTACTTTCACTTTAAACTAAAGAATGTTTCTACACAGTTTCATGATACGTCAGCTCCATTCTTTTATCAATCAAACTAAGAAACAATTCTTACAGCTAAAACTTTGCCCGAACACGAGTGCAGTAATGCGAAGGGAACTGCGGTAGGCTCCGTCGTATATAGGATAACAGTCGAAATACGAACACAAGGTGGTCGGCCACCTTTGACAGCGAGAAAGAATCATTATCAGGCTTAAAATACATTGGTTTTTGTCATTTTCAGGAACTACTTCATTTTGTTTAAGCTTATACTCCCCTGCTCTCTGTTAGTTCTCAAATATCTTAAAAATTCATGTTGTGAAACTATAAAAAAAACTATTAATTTTGCCAGAGGAAGGCTTAATCTAGAACACTTTTTCAAGTCTAGTCACATAGTTCCGCAAATAAAGGTCGTTGAAAATGAGCTAATGTCACATTTTCACAAGGTGTTTTTCTATTAATAAAACTCAAACATTAGGATTCTTAAGAAGAAAAAGAGCCTGGGTGGAACCTTTCGACTTTATTTTGTCGTGAAACCTATTTTGAAATAACGCATCGTAGTATTAAATATTGCGTTAGAGTTGAATGTCTGCGTGGCAATTTCTCGCTTACCATGGCGCTCTTAAGGTCGGAATGCTAAGCTTCAAAAGTTGTGGAAATAAATGTGTGTTAATATTTATCATATACCTGTTTCTTTTTAAGTAAGGCCATCTCGCGCGGTTGCCACTTATGCAAACGATCCACTGCGGTGTTCAAGGTCAAAACAAAATTTCTACTATATTATCTGAATATAAAGATCATACAACGTCGGTTTGTGGAGGTCACATGTTATAAAAATTAAATCGTGAAGTTATCATTACTATGATTTAGAGAGTAATATTCTTGTTTACTCTAAAGAAAACATATTTCTATAAATTGTTATTGCTATTTTATCTTATCATTTTATTGGCGTTTTATAACTCTCAATTTTATCGTGAGTAATGGTTGAAGCTATATATTATTTAAAATATTTTTATTACTTTTATTATATTTTATTATACTCCACATGATAAAACACGCACGTTTTGTTTCGTTTATTTCTTCCTTATGGGTTTGGTTTTGTTACCGTCTGTTCAAACTAAAACTTAACTAAATATAATTATGTAGCAATAATAATAATAATAATAATAATAATGAAGCAACAATAATAATAATTGCATTACATTAATTCATGACTAATAACATTTTATAAACTTATGCATAGTGAACTCGTTGGTTAATTAATCTTTTCTGATAGTTAAAAAAGTTACTTTATTTCTGTGCCATAGAATTTCTACTATAGCTCTTTAAAAAAGTGTCGATTTCTACTGCTGAAATAAAAATATAGTCAGCTTTTGACAGTGTTGCCGACTTTACAATAATTATTCGTAAGTTTGGGAAAAAGGTCGCCCGGAGACGGGAACAGAACCTGTTCACTGCAACCCAAACACATCTGAGCTGACGAAAATATCAATATTATAAAGTGTATTGTATTCATAACGATCTAAGACACTTGTAATGTCGCCTTGAACTTGATGATGCGATTACAATTCTCGAGTCGAAGGAATAAATTACTGTTCACAGCCATCATACTCGGGAAAGATTTTCAGTTGAACAAATTTAAGAACAACACCGACATTATTTAAGGACTAGCTGCTGCCCGCGACAGTAACATTTCAGTTTACCTACCTAACATACATGCATTGTTCCATAGAGCGGTTTGCAGTAATTATCATGACAATTTTTATTTTGTTATACTCTTCATAACTTTAAAACCAATGCACCGGTTTGAATAATTTAAAAAGTAATTTACTCCTACATAAACAATCTAAATGATTAAATAATTGATTTGGATAAGGATTCATATCATGATACGGATATAATCGCTTTTTGTTCGCATCCGTGTTTTAGTGGACTAATTTCAACAAAAAAAGTTTATTGTAACATAACTATAATAATTACATATATTGTCTCGTGGACTTTTTTGTTCACATTAGTGGTTCAATATGTATAGAATTTTGTTTATGTAATACCAATAGTTTTTGCAGCGCACGCGGAGAAAGCATATTTTAGGCAATTTTTTATACCTTGTTTCAAACTATCGGCATTTTTATGAGGAATAAATTTAATTTTCAAAATAAAATATAGCCTATGTTACGCGCTGATAATATAGCTTTATATTGGTGAAAGAATTTTTAAAATAGGTCCAGTAGTTTTTGAGTTTATCCATTACAAACAAAAATACAACAAATCAAATCTTTCCTCTTTATAATATTAGTGTAGAAGTGTAGACTAACTTCTACAAACCCGCATTGGTAGGCACGCGGACTAAACGTGATTGGTTGTCGGGGCTCGTAGCTCTTCCTGAATGATTTTATACGTTCCCTTCACGCAAATGCGGGTACATTTCTTCTAATGTATATATTCCCCATCTTTCCTCAGTATATTTAAATGCATATAACCCTGTAAGGGCGGTGAGATACGAAGAGAGACAAGTTTTACGACACAAACTTATCCATTCGATGGTAATTGCTAATTAGGATTAGGCCTGGTTTTAAAAAGAATCTTCATTAGTTACCTTTGAATAGTTTTTCCTTAAAAAAATATCATTTTGGCAATAATATCAACCGCTCAGATTTAAATTTTAATCAAAATTGTTAAGAGCCATTTAAAAAAATTATACTCAAAAATGATCCACTAAAACTAACCTTACATTTGTTAAATTTTATAAAAACTAAAAATAGATTTTTCATGTAAAACATATAAATACCTTATTTTTGACAAAATCGTTACTGACATTTTCGAAAAATCTCGGAAGTTTCAAAAATCATTTATCATTAAACCAGGTCTACCATTATTTTTGGGTAGGAATCCCAATCTTGATTCAAGTTTAAAATATCCATGATTTAAATACTTTTCTCAACCCGCTTCAGTGGTCGGGTGTAACATGGGTGGTTTTTCCCCTAAATGGTTTTCCATTCTCCCTCCACACAAATGCGTTTATATTTAATTTAACCTTCCCTATCTTTATTTCAGTATCGTAATAAGTACACGTGCATATAACCCTAACGGGTAGCGAGACGTGGTGCTAAATTATTATTATTGGCACCGCGCCTTACTACCCGTTAGGGTTATACGCACTTAGACGCTAATGTTTAATGGTAGGGTGATTGTGATATGAAATAGAGGACCTGCAGTTTAACGTGGGATCCGAACCACGGTGGAGGCCTGGCATTCCCCACATTCACAAGATGTCTTGTCAAAGGTGAAGGAAGGGTTGGTAATCAGTTAAATCTGTGTCGGGACCGAGGATTGAACCCCGGACCCACGTGGTGCTAAAGATATGTTTTTATATGGGAGAGTAAAGATGATATTAAATGTGCACAAGTTGTTTTTTTTTTTGGTGCAAACTGCGATGTTTTGTTGAAACTTCTCAACAACATAGTTCACCGGGTCCAGCTGATCTACTAGCAGACTCTTTTCTTTCTCCACACGGGAGCTCACTTTAGATATCAATCTAACCGTGTAAAAAGTTTCCTGTCGCGGTCGGTTTGCTCGGGAGAGGAAGGAAGACAAAACTCTTTCGTCCTCGTCCCCCCCCCCCNCGTCCTCGTCACCCCCCCCCTCTCCCACACCTCTTGACTCCACATAAAAGAAGAGTGGAATGGATGTCTCGTTGAGTGAGGTCTGTAGGTCTTCAGTACAGAGTACTGCGCTCGAGTGCTTCGCTAGTGGCTCGTTCATCGACTTCTCTTCTCTCTTTGTCTCACTTTCTTTATCTATGTGTGTGTGTCTCTCTTTTCGTCTTGGCGCGAGTCGCGACATTGATCTCCCCCCTCCCTTCCCATGGTTTCATTCAACGACAAACTCACTAAGAAACAACTTCACTCTCGCGGGAAAGAAAAGAAAACATCGGCTATAAAAGAGAGAAAAAGGATTTTTAAAGGGATGAAAAGAAAATAAAGAAAAACTTTTCGGGGAAAAAACAGAATAAAAGTTTTACTTCCTCCTCACCCCCTTGTCAACTTTTTGGCACGAGAGCGGTGTTTTTTTATAGTCCGGCTAGTTCCTTCTGTGTGTTGTATGTAGGACAAGAGAGTGAAAGAATTTCGAGTTGTTTTTGTTTTTTTTCCGAGTACCGTGGTTCAGGTGTTTATTGTGTCTGTCGAAGAAACCTGTTGGCGGGATTCAACTAATTTGTTTTTATCAGGTAAAACGATTTAAGCAAAGCGCTAGGAGCAGGTTAAACAGGGGGGACTTTTTTTTTTCCTTACACACGCGCCTGACATCAAATGGAATACCTCTTAATTTTCTTGGCTTGTATTTGGTTTTCGTTTTACTGGAGGGATCGAAGGTTTTTTTAACATGTTTTTATTTGGACTATTTGAAGTTCATTTTGAATCAATAATCGGTCTCGTGGTATAATGATCAATGCCCCTGGTTGATGATTTAGAGGTCCCGGGATCAATTCGTGGCTTGTATTGGGATTATTTTTTTTTGCAAGAGGAATAATTCCCATGGTCACCAGGTTATGGTTAATTGGGTTTAAGTTAGGTTAAGATCTACATTGGCTCCACACCATTATATTCACTATTATCATCCCCTAATCTCATCGGGACTTGGGAATAGTTTCCACGGAAAGGATGTACGATTAGTACATTTAGGCGTCCCCTGTGTGACGGTATATTAGTACGGGTCAATCTTCCCGCCAACTGGGCTACAGATTGCTGTATATTATCCCGACACGCCTATATTGGCCAGTACTATTGTACTGTATATAAAATCGCTCTTATATTAAATATGTCGATATAAAGAAGTTACGAAATTATTGTTTGTATCTTTATATTCATAGAGGTCAATAGATAAAAATATATAATATTAACATTTGTTGGCTGGCACCTAACGTTAACTGCTTTCTTCGTTAAGCTAACGTTTACACCTGTTTGGTTTATACGGCCACTATGTACTAATCACGCTAATGTTATAGGTATGAGTAGGCTTGAATGTGGAGGAAATGTACGTGCATTTACATGAATGGAGAGTGGAAAACCATTTAGTATAAAAACACTCTCACTACACCTGACCGGGATTCGAACACCGATGCTCTCCGTCATTGGTACTCCAAGTCTCTCGCAAAAGGGACTCCTTTGACTATTTGACCACAGGTAATTATTAATTTTTGACAACATAATTTTAGCAGCAACTTATCTTAAAAAAACAAGTTTTGTCAAGGGCCCCCCATAAATCACATACCCAAACATGACACGCTCACCCCATGCTCCCCCGGCGCTCAACTGCATACTGCATATTTTTTTAAATTATTATTATTATTGAGCACCGCATCCTACTGCCCGTTCGGGCGATACGCTTATTTACTAATATAAACGAAGTGAACCCGTATTTGCGTGGAGGGAGAGTGGAAAATAATTTAGGAAAAACCCCTCCAGCTCACCCGACCGAGATTCGAAACTTGATCTCCCCGTACTTGGTAGTAGCGCGTTAGCCAACTATGCCACAGAGGCGGGTTACTGCATAATAAACTTTCTATAATTATGCTAGTCGTTCAATCGGAAATGCTACTATCCCTAATCAATCTATACATTATTTTCTTTGTTTGAATTGTAAATTATAGTTTCTATCAATGGTAATTTTATCGCCTAACGTCAAATCTAATTAAATATAAGCCAGCATACTTAATGTAAGTTAATCCTAAATATCCCATTTTATTCAAATGAAATGATACATTGGAAGAATCGCGCTTTATGGAGTAGAATTTCGGACTCTTAGGAAAATGGAAAAGAAATACTTTGAGAGCTTTGAAATGTGGTGCTAGAGGAGATCTTAGAAAATCAGGTGGACAGACAGGCTGACAAATAAAGAACTCCTAATAATAGTGGGTGAGAGAGAAGAGTAGTGGTAATGGCCACCTAGCACAGGCTGCTATTGGCTGGATTTGGTCACGTGACCACGCCTCCTCGCTCTCTGATTGGCTGT
>CABEEJ010004624.1:16331-26576 GCA_901482245.1 Timema douglasi
CCCCCTCCCCCCCCCCCCCCCACACCCCTTCGAGTCCAAAAAAGTAGTTTTCTAAATACCATCTGTCTGTACCTAAACTATTTTATAGATTGGGCTAAAACCTGGTATCTAGGACTTTCATAGGGTTTCCCCGAGGGTTTTTTCAAATTGGATATCCAACCTTAAAATTAAGGGTAATTTCCTTAACGGCGAAAAGAGAAAAAAAATCAATTGCATCAAAATGGTTTCTAACGATTTTGATTAAATTTCATTTCCAAGCTTTGATCAATATTTCAAATGAAATGGTTATTCTCAATTTTTCGTCAAAATAAATTTAGGTGTTCCTATCTGATGCGTAAATTCTAATTTTTAATTATATCTCCAAATTCATGTAGCTATAAAATTATTTTACATTGTAAATAGGTCTAATTATAATACAAAAATTACACATGAAATATATCTTTATAAAACCAACAGTTTCTGAGAGATTGGAAATTATATTAATACAACTTTGTGATCCTTAGTTGTGAAGCAATACTACCTGGGCTTTAACGCAATAGTTCTCACATGCCATAGATAAATAAGTAAGTATCCCATAAAGTTGATGTTCTTAGGGGAAATCTTTGTACAGCAATGATCTATCCCTATCATTTTAGACTCAATAGTCAATATTTACCTATTTTATTGGTCAAAATTTACAAATAAGGAATTTAAGATCAATGCGATAACCATAAGATGTGCAACCCCAATACAATGTTGGAAAATCTAGACTGAAAGTCGAAATTTTAATATGAAGTTTTGACACTAAGTGGACCCAATATAATTTTTTTTTTTCTATTGGTCCAAATATACAAATAAGGACATTATTTATTTAAATATAAAATCATGAAATTTAAAACCGGGAGTCAAAAACGTTTTAAAAACGAATAGGGTAATTTGTACTCAGGTTTGCTAGTGATTAATATCACGTTTCACATATATTAGGAGTGTTGAGTAAATATTTCCATTTTTAAACAATGGAGCGAGAAAGTCATTTAGAAGTTATGTACCTTTTTTTTAATATGTGTTGTTCTACTGCAAATTCATTCGTTTCCAAGAAACGAATAACAAAATTATTTGCCCTTTTTGTCAATATTTAGAATTTTACAATTTATTTTGATAAATATATAAGAAAAAATATAGATACGTTTTCAACTATTGAATACTTGATTAATATATTAAATAAATTAATTTTATATTGACATATGTGTTAATATAAAAAGACAATA
Organism: Timema douglasi; assembly: GCA_901482245.1. NCBI lineage: Eukaryota > Metazoa > Arthropoda > Insecta > Phasmatodea > Timematidae > Timema > Timema douglasi. The sequence continues at coordinate 17,579 of CABEEJ010004624.1, forward strand.
AACCGGGGTGCTAAAGAGAAAAGGTGACTTAATAATAATATTGTGAAAAATATAACAATTAAGCATAATGAATCTATCATTTTGTAATTTTTATACATTGGTGAATTGTTTCATATCCAATATCTATACCCTTGTTTTGATGAAACGTGGTGTTTTATTTTTTCCATTTATCCTTTCTTTTCTTCTATTCTCCTGTGCCATCTTCTTAATCTTCACCTTAAGGAGTGAACTGTTTTTATTCCTCTTATCTGTCATGGTGATCTCATCCAACGGCTTCTAAACTTACGAGCTTTTCTTCACTATCTTCTTAATATATTCGAGAAAGTAGAAGCCCAGACAGGGCAAATAGACCGCAGCGCTAATGTATCAATGCGCGTGACTTACAGATAGTGTTCAAATAATGGCCACTTGGGGCGGGTTTGTCTCAATGTCCTCACGTCACAAACAAACTCAATGAATGTATTATCGTCTCCGAAACGCTGCTTCTAATTCTGAGAATTGTTTCAGCAGTTAAAATAAAACATTATCTTCGTAATCAATTATCAAAGTGAGCGTTATTAATATAACATTAAAAATGTTTAATTATTAAGCCTAAATATTTTTTTAATTGTTGATACAATAAAAAATGTAAAGGGGTTTAATATACTCCAGGCATGGTTTGTAATCCTAGTTTTAGTCTTGTTATTATATAGCTATATTATAAATCAAACAGTATTTCAAATAAATGAAACTTGCTTCAGTGACCACATGGTTGAGGCGTCTCTCTTAAAATAGATTAAACTGACGTGACATGGAAAATAGGACAAGATTCTAATCCTGCTATGGTGTAGCTTGAATAGTTCTTCTCTCTATTTCCGAGCAAATGTGTCCACAAATTAGCGTAGTTAGTACACATGCACATATTACTATTATTATTATTGTTATTATTATGATTTTATTAGCACCGCGTCTTACTACCCGTTCGGGCTATACGCACTTACGCCAATGTGTAATGGTAGGGTGATTGTGAGATGAAATGGAGGATCTACAGTTTAACGTGGGATCCGAACCACGGTGGAGGCCAGGAATTCAACGCATTCACAAGTTGTGATTAACACACGTCTTGTCAGAGGTGAAGGAAGGGTTTGTCAATAAGACAGAGGATTGAACCCCGGACCCCTATCACAGAAGTCTAACACCTTACTCCTAGGCCACCAGGTCACCCCCATGCATATAAACCAAGCGGGTAGTAAGACGCAATGGTCATCATTAAATATTGTGGTTTTGAATTTTACATAAAAGCTAATAAATATATAATAAAAGTATGTTTTTATTCTCAAATACTCATCAATATTACAAACAATTTCCAGCTTTAATATGCAAAATATACGAGAAGGCTTCATGACAGATTTTATATGCATTTTAAAGCTCTTTAATATCGAAATATGTAATAGTATTCTTTGGATTTGTTCTTAAAGACGTTATAAAAGAATATTAATTTTATTTAAATTGACCCAGGCTGGCAATAATAATCGACGAAAAAAAAATTAATTTAATAATATTAAAACATGATTTTAATGGATCGTAAATATCAATATCATAAATGGGTACAGCATTATCCTGTTTATAAAATGCCATAGGAATATATTAACACCCAAGTTTTCTGTGTCAGAACATATTAACGTTTTATTAAAAACGCGATGCTGGGTATTTCTTATGAATTCAACCACATTTTCCCACACATTTTACATTCTTTTAACTAGAAGTAAAACATTTCAAGAAATTATGCCAGGTACATTTTCATATTTTAAACGACTAAGAGACTGTGTCAATAAATGTCGAACATGTAGTTGTGGTGAAATGACCCGTTGAAACAAGTATCGTTCACGGTATATTATTTCATTTGTGATCTTTGGTGGATTGTTTCTACAAAATTGTACAGACCTATTATTTTGTTTCACAAATCTCACGAGTTTTTAGTAATAATAATAATAATATCTAGCACCGGTTCTTACGACCCGTTCGGGTTATACGCTTTAAGTACTAATTACTCTAATGGTTTTGGAATTGGGAAGGTTGAATTAGAGGAAGTGAACCCGCATTTGCATGAAGAGAGAGTGGAAAACCATTTAGGATCCCCCCCCCCCAGTTCACCCGACCGAGATTCGAACCTTTATCTCCCCGTCCTCAGCAGTCGAGCTCAACACGACAAGCGCGTTAGCCAACTACACCACCGAGGCGGGTGAGTTTTTAGTAAATATCTATTTTAAGATAAAAACGGGAGAAAATCTTTTTGGTGAAACGTACCATTTATTTTAAATTATCCTCGAAGCCAAAATACACTCTGTGAGAAAGTTTGTGTGATTGGTTCGTACCATTGTTTTAAATGTGTAATATTTTATACCAGTATCTCATAAAACAAAGATGTTGTTTAAAAATGAATCTCTCTCTCTCTCTCTCTAGCTAGTCTCGTATCGGCGGGCACACAGAGAAAGGTTCTTACTAGTTTGGTGGCAACACGGTCCACGGCTTCAATCTGGCAATAGACTAGATTACCAAAGACGGGGAGATCAGAGTTCAATACCATACGGGTACACTAGTGTGGGTTATGCTAAATCGTTTTTCACTTTCTTTCCTCTCAAATGTGGGTGCAATTCCTCTAAATTAAACCTACCTAATACTTAACACATTAATGAAATTAGTGCATAAGCGTATAACCCGAACGGGTAGCAAGACCCAGCGTTCAAATTTAAAAGATAATTATAATTTTGGAGCATGCAATATCGACCGCATCGTCTGAGGTGTCAAGATCACAATATACGTATTTCACCACTGATGAGGAGTTTGGGGCTCAAATACCAGCCGGATGCACTGAAGGTATATTTCTCATTGTTTACTAATTTCTCTCAACGCAACTGAGGTTACACTCCTTCTCAATATTACCTTATATCGGTACTTTAATTATTTATTTTCAGGTGTTCTGTCTTACAAAAGTACATTCCTTTTGTCAGTGAACTTAGACCGCAAATGCGCTCTGTCCTCCACATCCTTTCTCAGCTTCCAGAATTTCCTTCTTTTCTTCAAGTTATCAACTATTTTAATCCTCCTTCTTCCTGAGCTCCTCTTTCCTCAACCTTGCCTTTAATGACGTCGTACAGAAAACAATTCTTCCTTAGGATGTAGGTGACCTGGCGGTCTAGGGGTAAGGTGTCAGACTTCTATGCTGGCGGCCGGGGTTCGATCCTCGGTCCCGGCAAAGATTTATCTGATTAACAAACCCTTCCTTCACCTCTGACAAGACATCTTGTGAATGTGGGGAATGCGAGGCCTCCACCGTGGTTCGGATTCCACGTTAAACTGTAGGTCCTCCATATCATCTCACAATCACCCTACCATTACACATTAGCGTAAGTGCGTATAACCCGAACGGGTAGTAAGACGCGGTGCTAATAATAATAATAATAATAATAATAGGATGTATCCCATCCAGTTTGCTTTGTATCGGGAATCACATCCAAAATGGTTCTTTTCTCAACGATTCTTCTTATAAATTCTTCATTTCTCACCCTGTCTGCTCACCTGATCTTCTCAAGTCTTCTCGAGAAACACATTCCAAAGCTCAGATACAGTAGCCCCATGGCTTCTTTGGTGCTGACTGACAGCTTTAAAAAGATACCAGACCAAATTACGTATCCCTGCGCCGAACCAGAATGATCTGCAAAAACATGTGTTTATCAGCTGTCACTTCTGACAGTCAAAATTTTTGTATATACTTAAATGTTGACTGTCAGAAGTCAGCTGTGAGCTGTCAGTCAGCACCAAAGAAGCCGTGGGGCTACTATAGCTTGAACAAGTATTAGGACTCGGTACAAAATAAATACATATGTTATCATGAGTAAATATTGAACCAAAATATGTTTTTAAAAAGGTATTTCATATTAAATAAAAAAGTTCACAGTCAAATCCATACTGTTCGGTTTAGGTGTATCGAAACACGTTTATTCTAGCTCAGTACGAAACCCATACTCACCAAACTGTGTAGCCCAGGAACTTTGTAGAGCGAGGGGAACGGACCCACTAATCGCTTCCTTATTGCCGAGCATTAAAAATGTAGTATTCAATTCTCGCTAAGACTGAATGCTGTATTGAAGTCGCGCGTGAACAAGGCAGCAATTAGCGTCTCCAGGCGCCCAGGATGACGGGGGAGTGAAAGGGATGGAGGTGGGTTGGGTGCTTATATGAAACAGATTTATTAATATTCGTTTCAGTTTTAATGGGAAACAAGAGTTTCGCCATCTGGGTATTTAAATCATTCAATAATCCCCGACACCATAGATCGAGAGATTGAAACCCGAATATTGGTTTGATGATTTCCTTTTCCATCCTGCGGTTAAGTGCCGCCCACCCACGCCATCTGGGAGAAAGGACATATATTAGGAAAATGGTGAAAAAGTATTGTGAGTTACTTTGACACTGCATTTCTAAGAGCGACCAAGAAAGTGTTTACATATTCAGACTGAAAAGTATTTCAGAAACTTTTTAGGGATTCTTGTACACCTCCATTTAACATGTTGGCTTAACACCCTTCTGAAAGAAGTTCCGCTATGAATTTGTATCGCTCAGTTTAATTCCATTATTGATTGTTGGGTTTGAACCTGAGTATTTAGTGTCGTGATGTGAGAACTTTAACTTAATACCACCAAAGTCAAACAAAACCTCTTGACAAAATAAACAAAATTATTTAGGTTCTAATATAATAAAGATCCAGACCTTTCCAATGGAAAACTGTGTGTTTTCTGGGTGCCTCTTATTATACCTGAGATTTAATGCTTCAGAAAAATATTCTTTGTGAACATAAACTGTGTATATAATATTTTTCAGGTTGACTTGATCAGGGGGGCCTTGGCTTAGAAACAGGTACTGCACTAACTAGGTGTAGAGGACGGTCATGAATATAACTTTCTAGCTCGGGTAATCACCAACCATGTCAGATGGTGACCTAAACCTTTTAAAATATAGAATACCACTTAATAAAGAGCATATAGCTCTGTCAAAAGCTCCTTATTTTTCCAAAAATATTCTGGAATACCTCTCTAATTTAGATTAAAATACGAACGGTTGTTTAGAGAAACACTTTACGTTGCTAACAAATGATTCCTACTATCCGTTCGGGCTATACGACTATGTACTAATGACAGTAACGAATATAGGATATATTAGGTTGTATTTAGACAAAGTGTGCTCTCATTTGGGTTGAAGGAGAGGGAAAAAATACTCTCAGTACACCAGATCGGGATTCGATTCCCAACCTCCTCGTCATCGGCAGTCCTATCTATTTTAGGAGTGACGCCTAAAATCATGTGGTCATAAAAGAGGGTATGATTCATATCCATGTCTGATAGGATCATTCAGGTGTATGGACGTCTGTCGGCACCAGGATCCACGGAGTATATCACCTGGTCCATACTTTAAACGTTACTTTAAACGTTAATTTATAAGTGTTTCAAAATTTGTGAACTAATCTCCATCTCGCTAAATGTTAAAAGTGCTCCGATAGTCTCCACCAACTCAGCCAGTCCAAGAGATTAACCTCAAAATATAGTTCATGTGTTTGTAGTAAATATATTGAGCATGGCAAAAAATGAGTAGGCCTAATACAATTTTAAGTTTGTACAGTGCAATATTCATTTACAATCAATTTAAATATATTTTCTGATGGAAATAAATTGTTGTCTTGTTACTGGTTTTATTTTATCACTTTATTTCAATAGTTGTTTTATATCTACTATCCACATGGCAATGGATACCCAGTATGGGTACATATACTCCTATATGGAGCAAACTAATTATTAAAATAAAACGTGACGCCAGCTTGCAGTCTAATGTCGAACCACCCCTGATCCTTCTTATTGCAAACAGCTGTGGTTCTCTTGCGCAGAACAGTACTTATAAACCCTGAACAGCGTAATTAATAAACCCCCTTGTACGTGTTGCCAGTGTATTAAACCACTAAAGCTCGGACGCCAGCTTGCCCCTATATGGACGGTGAGACTCGTAAGCGCTGACCCGCCCCCTCTTCGCGTGCATACCTACTAATCGATTCATTTCTTTGCCACCGAACTCTCGTGGCTGGCTGGCTGGCTTGCGGGTGGCGGAGGGTTGAGAGAAAAAAAACGTTCGTGGGGGAACCATTTGCTCCTTGCAACCCTCACCCTGTTCCTTATTTTTTTTTTTAACCTTACACCAACTCACACACGCAATCGTGCAATTACCAAGGTACCAAGCAAACGTCATGAACTTGGAGATATAGTCCCTGCCACGTCACAATGTCTCTTGCATGTTTTATAGCTTTTCCACCCTCATTGCCTTACCACACTGACACCACCCTCCTTTCTCACTCTCTCTCTCTCTCTCTCTCTCACATTTGTCCTGACCCTCACCTCTCTCATTCTTCACCGGCTGCTAACTCTACATTTGTTCTTCTTGAGCTTGGGGAGGGAGAGGACGAAATGTTGAAATGCTGTGAATGGTTGAAGTATTTATGTTGTTGGGCTCCCCATTATACACTCGAGATTCTGGTAGACATAGCTGATTCACCTCAGGGCAAACTAATGGGAGTTAGGACATAGCTGATTCACCACAGGTTAAACTACTGGATATTAGGACATAGCTGATTCAACACAGTTTAAACTACTGGGAGCTAGGACATAGATGATTCACCTCAGGTTAAACTACTAGGAGTTAGGACATAGCTGATTCACCTCAGGTTAAACTACTGGGAGTTAGGACATAGCTAGTTCACCACACGTTAAACTACTGGGAGTTAGGACATAGCTGATTCACTACAGGTTAAACTACTGGAAACTAGGACATAGCTGATTCACCTCAGGTTAAACTACTGGGAGTTAGGACATAGCTGATTCACCACAGGTTAAACTACTGGAAACTAGGACATAGCTGATTCACCATAGGTTAAACTACTGGAAATTGAGACATAGGTGATTCACCACGGGTTAAACTACTGGATACTAGGAAATAGCTAGTTCACCACAGGTTAAACTACTGGGAGTTAGGACATAGCTGATTCACCACAGGTTAAACGACTGGATACTAGGACATAGCTGATTCACCATAGGATAAACTACTGGATACTAGGACATAGCTAATTCACCAAAGGTTAAACTACTCGAAACTAGGACATAGCTGATTCACCAAAGGTTAAACGACTGGAAATTATGACATAGCTGATTTATCACACGTTAAAATACTGGATACTAGTACATAGCTGATTCACCATATGTTAAACTACTGGATACTAGTACATAGCTGATTCACCAAAGGTTAAACTACTGGATACTAGGACATAGCTGATTCACCACAGGTTAAACTACTGGAAACTAGGACATAGCTGATTCACCTCAGGTTAAACTACTGGGAGTTAGGACATAGCTGATTCACCTCAGGTTAAACTACATGGGAGTTAGGACATAGCTGATTCACCATAGGATAAACTACTGGATACTAGGACATAGCTGATTCACCAAAGGTTAAACTACTCGAAACTAGGACATAGCTGATTCACCACAGGTTAAACTACTGGAAACTAGGACATAGCTAATTCACCACAGGTTAAACTACTGGGAGTTAGGATATAGCTAATTCACCGCAGGTTAAACGACTGGATACTAGGACATAGCTGATTCACCATAGGTTAAACTACTGGAAATTAGAACAATGCTGATTCACCACAAGTTAAACTATTGGAAACTAGGACATAGCTGATTCACCACAGATTAAACTACTGGAAATTATGATATAGCTGATTCACCACAGATTAAACTACTGGAAATTATGATATAGCTGATTCAACACAGTTTATACTATTGGAAACAAAAAAAAAGTGGGGCAAAAATACACAACTAAAAGCCTCAAATTACTTAAAAAGTAAATTAATTGGTCTTTTAAACTCTTGAGGTGGGTATTAAAATTTTTAATTGCATTTATCTGAGAATATTAGTAAGTGCACTCAGAAATATGTATTTAATTAATTATAGATGAATTAACATATGTTCTTCCCAAAAGGTAAAAAAATTCATTCCATTTCCATAGTGTATATTCCCCCAATACAAGTACATGTAGGGCTTGGTCGTAACCTATGCACCGTACAGTACTTACCACCACATGGTTATAAACTAGTACTATAAGGGAAAGGAGGCTTAAAGACAATGAGTCTGCACATCTGTAAGCTTACACACTGGTTAACACAATTTCCTGAGAATAGATTGTTTTAGATAACTAACTGCCACGAATAAGCGTTCGATGATTTGGGATATCATCATAGTCAAAAACCAGAAATTCATCAATCAAACAAAACTTCCTCCAGTAGGCAACATGGATTTAGTTATCACCGTTATCACTACTATTCGTTGTCTTCTTTTACTTGAAGAAGAAGAATATGCTGCGAATGGACAAAAGTTTTGGTCTTTTGCAATGTATGGCACACAGTCCACCTCACGAATATATACTAAAACACAAACACAATATTCAAAAAAGCAGAAGAAGTGGGCAGATCGGTTTGATTTTTTCTTCGGATATTTTCATCGAGTATTCCACAGACGTACTTTGACAGACAGTTGTTCGGTTTCCGAATGGGTTTCCCCTGTTGCCAACACATCCCCACTTGCAAAAATTACATTGACGAGATGGGGAAGTTTTGGCTGATTTGATCTGCGAGTTACAGGTTGTTTTCACAGACCCTTATCCTCGTTGCATGAGCTTTAAATACATATGACTTGGTACCAATAAATTGTTTGTACAAAGTACACGGTTTGAATTGTTTTGTAGCCCGACTCAGGATATCCACCTTGACAGAAGCGTCAAGCTAGGTCACCTGCGAAAGGGCTGTATTTCTTTTCGAGTTACAGGCAGCATACGCTAACCTTTATCCTCATGGAACGAGGGTGAAACAGTGAATTGATGAATATATATATATATATATATATATATATATATATATATA
>CABEEJ010004624.1:26598-61405 GCA_901482245.1 Timema douglasi
AAAGAGTGAATATATATATATATATATATATATATATATATATATATATATATCTAGTGAATGATGGGTATGATTGATCGTGAGTTTGTGAATGCTTATCTGCAAAGGAATACATGTTTTATTAGTAAATACCAGTGTTTATAGATTGTGAAGTTATTCTTGATTTTCTCCTCTTTCTATTCCAGCCTTGGGCGTTTGTAAGTCCTTTGTTCATGTGGATCGTAGTCCCCTAGTGCTCTTATAATAGGATTATCATGATTTCCTGCTTTTTCGTAGAACTTGATTCTTATTTCTTGGAATAGCTCGGCAAGCGTCTTGTTTTGGGTCATTGCGTGTAATTGGTCGGTCCTTGTTCGTCTATCTACGCCAGTTATCGTCCTGAGCACTTGGTTTTAAATTGTATGTAGTTTTTTGAGGTGAGTCTTAGCTGCATAACCCCATCCTACACAGGCGTAGAGTAAGATCGGCTGGATTACACTTTTGAAGATATCCATGTTAATCTCTTGTCAATGTGAATTCCTAGGTATTTGGCGTCATTCTTGAAAGGTATGTCCTCTTCGTATATAGTAAAGTTGGCCGGTGGTACTTGTCTTTTCCTGGCTACGACCAGTGCAGTTGATTTTGCCGCATTTATTTTGATCCTCCACTTTGTTAGCCATGTTTCAAACGTCTTCAAGTATCTTTGTACGGCTAGCGACGCATATTAAATATTGTTTTCTCTTGTGTAAATCAGGGTATCGTCAGCGAAGAGTCTTATTGTCATTTTTGTCTTTGTCGGGACGTCAGCCACGTAGATGTTGTATAGGAATGGGGCCAGCACCGACCCTTGTGGTACCCCCGCCTCTGCTTGAATTTTCCCCGATAGTGCGCCCTCAACAGAGACTTGGAATTTTCTATTGCACAGGTAGCTGTAAATTAGTTGAACATCGCCCCTTGGAAAGTTGAAGGTTATCAATTTTTGGATGAGGCCTAGATGCCACACCTTCTCAAACGCTTTTTCTATGTCCAGAAATATGGCTATTAGATACTGTCGGTTATTAAAACTTTCTGTGGCGTCCTCTACGAAGTTTAGTAACAGGTGGATGGTCGAATGTTGGCTTTTGAATCCAAATTGGAGGTCTGGGATTATCTTGTGCGCTTCTGTATGTAGTTTCAGTCTCTTTAGTATAAGTGTTTCGAATAGTTTACCTGACGTACTTAGTAGACTTAAAGGTCGCCTATTCTGGGGAAAGTTGCCGTTCTTGCCTGGTTTTGTAATTGATATCACCTTGGCCTCTTTCCAGGTGTTTGGGAAATAGGCGATTTTGAAGGCTGCATTTAATATATGTGTAAGGTGGGCTATTACTTTATCGGGTATGTTCTTTATCGACTCATTTTTAATTCCGTCTAGTCCTGGTGCTTTGTTCAGTTTCAGTTGCTTTATAGTTGTTTGGATCTCCTGTTCGGTGAAGGGGGCAGGCAAATCTGTTATGGGTCTTTGAATGTAGTCGCTTACAGCTCTGATGACGTCTCTGTTGAAGGTTTGGTCATTTACAGGATTAGGTTTGAATTGTTCTTCTAGCGTTAGAGCTATTGCATTTGCTTTGTCCAGGCTGGAGAAGGCCATCCCCTGTTGCCCATGGATGGCATGGCGTGTTTGGTTTTTTCGAATTCCCTTTTAGTACTTTTGTTATAGTCCAGGTTTTTTGCATGTTGGCGGCTGAGTCGGTGACGAATGTGTTAAAGTTTGTTCTCCTTATTTGGTTTACGGTTCTCTTTACTATTGCCTTTAACCGGTTATATCTGGTGCGCTCATTTGGTGTTCTTAGTCGCTGCCAGTCCCTACGTGCCTCCCTTTTTAAAGGCTAGTAAATAGCTTAGTTCCGGATGGTCTATTTTGAAGTCGTGTTGTTTTCTTGATAGTGTAGTATTAAGTTTATAGGTTTCTTGGAATGTTGCTGTAAAGAGGTCTATGGCTGCGTCTATGTCTTGTTCAGTGTGTATATCTAGGATCCTTGGTATGATCTCTTGTAGGTCTGTTTTGAATCTGTTCCAGTCAGTTGTGGTTATCGTTGGTATTCGCCAGTTAGTTTGATGCTGTAAATTTACTTCCCACTCGCATAACAGTGGATTATGATCAGAATCAAGTTCTTGGAGTACTGTAAGAGTATCCGGCATTATTTTCAAATTTGTTAAAATTATATCTAATATGTCTGGTTTGTGGAAATAGTTTCCGGGATAGTAGGTGGGAGTGTCTGGTGCTATGATGTTGTATTCTGCTTCGTTAGAGTGTTCTTCCAGTATCCTTCCTTTCCTGTTTGTAATCCTACTATTCCACAACGTGTTCTTACTATTTAGATCTCCACCAATAAAATAGTTGTCAGATGTTGTAATATTGTCTAGGTCTTGCTTTAGTAGGATTTTGGACAGTGGGTTATAAGTCGCCACAAAGTTGATATGTTCTGTTTTTGTGCTAATTGATATAGTTGTGTTCTCTGTCCGTTCTGTAAATATTATGTCCCGAGATATTAAATCGCTGGTCTATTTTTAAATGAGTTTCGCATATAAGCGCCAAGTCAACTCCGTAGATTCCTAATAGTTCCTCAAATTCGTGTTTCTGATGCAGAATTCCGTTAGCGTTCCATATTAGTATTCTGAGTTGATTTTTAAGTATACTTTGTGGTTTAGTCGTCATTTGTACCAAAGTAGAAGTCGGTGGCTGCTTCTATTATTATCATCAGTTTTGACATTTTATCGTCTGCACGGTCTCGGTGTCGTTGATTGTGGGGAATATTTTGATTATAATTGCCTCACGTCGGTCGGCATGAATCCCCTGTCCTCCAGTTCCTCCTTAATTTCTGAACAGGGCATACTTGCATGAAGGCCCTTGATGACAGCCTTGAAGGGCTTGTCCTTGGGCAGTACATATGTAAAATGTTCTAGTGTATTTTGTTTAAGTAGTTTTAACAATGCGGTGTAGTCCCTGTAGGATGTCGTGACTACCTTAATACCCTGAGCGATACAATACACCTTGTAGTCATCCTGCAAGCCGCTGTTTAGGAGCTTTATAACCATGTTATATTTTGTCGCATTTGTTACGACCACCGGAGGGGTCTTTATACGCCGTGGGGTGGAACTTACATTCGTGCCTCCACTTGGTTGCCCCGTTTGACTAGATTGTTGGTTCATCCAGTAGGCTATACAAGCTAGCAAACTTGTTATTAACTTTTATAGCTTTTGTTTTCAGAAATTCTTGTTCCGGCCTAGTCCTGAGCTTCCTCTTAAGTCCAGATACTGGCTCAAAGGCTTTATCTGTTTCAGTGTTTGATGGTCCCCCTTCCTGGCCCTGGTCTTCCATGGCTTCATCGTCCGTTCCTTCCACGTCTATTTCTCCATCCTAGACGGAGGCCATTACCCCCTCTTTACGTGTCCCTTGTGGGGTAGCACGCTATCCTTCTTCAGTTGGCACGTAATATATCACAATTTAACAAAATAAATAAATAATAAATATATATACACTCGTTAACGCCGTTTCACTACACTGACGCACTGTGTAAAAGGACTGTTGTGTTTATGCTGTTGTCATTCAACTCACTGACTCTACCCGACTTCAGTCGGCACGGATAAATTCGCACAATGAAAAAATAAACAACGTTTCACTGCACTGTCCAAACGCGCACTGCTGTGGTGGGTTTCCGAGAAACAAAAATCTTTTTTTTTTAAACAAAATTTTTATCTGTGAGGACGCTCCAATCTTAAAATAGAGTTCATTTATTGGTCGAGCAGCCTTTCTTGTTCGTAGAACGAATTGTTTTGTTCGATGATGGTTTTTATTCGACCCGTGAATAAGCAGCCTAAACCTAGATCAGCTCATTTAAGTTTTGAATCTTGAGCTTTATGTTAATCTTGCAAGTTTGATGCCCAAGATCTTGTGCTACAATGACCAGTTGTGACCCTGTTAAAGGAATTGATTCATAAATCTCTAGTTTAGTTTCAGAGGTCTATATTCTGAAAATAATTAGTAAATAGGATTGTTACTTCAGATCATAAAATTATTATTACTGTATCTAAGTAGAATTGTGTTTTTATTATAACAATATCAGGTGAGTCATGGACTCACGTAATAATATTTCAATAAATATTACTAGTAAGTAAGCAAAAAATTTTCCATATTATATATATATATATATATATATATATCGATTTGATTAATTAATTGTAATACATCACAAGTATTTTTTTTACAACATTTCTGAGAAGTTGAATGAAATAACTCACGAATTTTAAAGACATTTTGTAAAAGGTAATTTTTTAAATGTTAAATATATATTTTTACTATTATACTGTATTAGGTAATGAAACTAAATATTAGTTACTGCATTATTAAAATAAAAATGACTAACAGGCACAGATAAAAAAACTTATATAAAAATCAACTAATTTGAGAGTTTATCGAATTATGGGTTTGCTAGTACCTACAGCATGACCAGGCATCACTAAATAAACCCAAACCATGCTTACAAAATATGACAATAGGAATCTATTGGTCAATGATTAACAAAATACGCATTAATCTTTGAACAAACTAAACATTCTTTATTTCCATATGTAACGATGTTCCAAATAACAAACATCTAAAACCAACGACCCGGTAATATGGAGGCTTTACACTCACCAAGGCTCACCGAGACCTCTCTCCGTAGGATGGGACACACATGCACGCACCAACACATCTACTCCTGTGGCTTGGATAAAAAAAACTGTGACGCAAACCAAATCAGTGCCTCGCAGGAAGTCCAGGTCCAGCCCGTAATAAACTAGTTCTCAACATGACTTCGCGAATATTCGCTTCTGGGATGTTTGAGTTTGGCCGAGTAATTACTGGGCTATCCGCGATACGTCCAGAGCGCTAGTCTTCACCCTTCCTTTTGTTCTGTGTATTCTCCTTTCTTCCCCCCTCTATTGAGAACGTCTATGACCTGTTTGTGCTATAAAACAGCAGGTGTTATTTTGTATGTCACTCATTGTATCACTGGCTCTTACCAGGTGAGGGCGCTGGTTTAGAACTAATATTTGGGGATATTATTCAAAATTCTCTTTGGATTTAAATATGGGGAGGGATATTATTCAAAATTACGGTTTGGAGCTTCTTTATTATTTTCATGCTTATGTTAGACTTAGTACGCCTTTTTAACTGTAGGTGCGCCCGAGCCTTTATCTTAGCGAATCTTAGCAATCGTTTGATTTAATCTTGGGTATTTTTAGACGATATAAGTTCACTTAGTTATGAGGGTATTTTATGTTATATTGTTTGATTAGGTTATCATGGGCGCAACGAGAGTTTATGGAACTTATTTTACACATCTAAAGCTTATTTGTAATATTAGATTATGCTTCGTTACTTAGGATTAGCACTCAACGGCCATTGTTGGGATCTGTGTTTAAAATATTCGGCCGCTAAGTCATGTATATATTTATAGGCTTGTAAAGCCAAATATAATGGGCACTTTATCTTATATATTTAATTTAAACGCAAGTTAATGCTATGTGCGCTTAAAACTAAATGTGTCAGCCATCTCGTGTTTATGGATGTAAGCGCGCCCTTGGGCGGTAAATTTGAATCTAGACATCAAACATTCACTCTAACGTTCCCTCTGTGGGGCGGTTAATATTTTGTAAGTCATGGCGACTCAGACAATATTTTGCCAGACTAAACGTAGGCTCATTAAGCCTTTAATGTACTATTGTATCAACTCTATCATTGTAATTTAACCAACTGAAATAAAAACTATGTTTCTCTTGTAACCTCATGGTTGTTATTTGAACACGCTTCCTGCGCTCAATATGGGCGTCACACATAGAAATAAACACTAAACATTCTTTATTTCTATAGAAATAAGCAATAAACCTCCTTTATTTGTATAGAAATAAAAACATATTTCCGTAGAAATAAACACTAAATATTCTTTATTTTCATATAAATAAACACTAAACATTATTTATTTCCTTAGAAATAAACCAAAAAGAAATGCAAATAATCCCTGAAGGCAGAGCTAATTTAAGCTCTGGTTGTATAGCTTTTCAAGCTCAATACCTCTTAAAGTTTATTTATAATTTAAAACAACCTGATAATGGTCAATGGATAACTTATTTCATAAATGGGTAAGCACTATTTCTTTAGAAATATTTTTGTCTTTTAATTGACTTATTCATTATTATTTGCTACTAAAATAGTTTGTGTCAGTTGGGAATACTAAGAGCTGATAGTAAAATGTGTGGTACTATTCATTGAATAAATTGTGATTTAATATTTAACTATTTAAAACATAATACGATGAATATTAATAATAATTGTAATTTAATGGTTTTATATGAATTTTTTCAAAGTGTTTTTTCTTTGTGTATTAAAGTAATTCAACCACTAGACCTTTGAAAAAATCACTAAATATGTTATCTGCTTTATTCTTCATAATGTTTAATGAATACAAACGTGGAAAATCAGGCCTTTGTTCGAAAAGAGAGCCACACAATGGAAACATCCTAAAACTATTTTACTACTTCTGATGTTAATATCACTGGCAAACAAGTTTAAGCTATCGCGTATTAAAATATAATTTAAACTCACCTTAAGCAAACCATCCGTGGCTTGTTTTCGTTTCAAAACTTGTAGACAGTCAGTCGGTTGCCCGCCGACATTCACTAACATTAGATAAATTGATTATGGTTGGTGCCTTTTCCACGCATGCTCATAGCAATTAATATTTTTGGTTTTTATTACATAGCATATTTCATTATTTAATAAATCACAAAAGGTATGATTATTTATTCTATGCTTTTATTTAATTTTACAAGCAATGTATAAATATCGGGATACTCCGTCACAAATTATAAAATCATTACCAATTATTGAAAATTGAAATAAAAAGTACTTTAATAATAGTTTTCTACTATAAATTGAAACTAATATACATTTATAATTTTACTAGAGACCGTACAGAACATTTTGTAGAAAAGCAAGAATAGAGAGAGCCTTTTACTCATATTCAACTAAAAAGAAAATCTGTATTAAATAAATAATTATTTGTCACATGACCAATTTGTAAGAGGAGGAACATTTAACAGTTAATCACAACAAACTAGTCTCTAGTTATTTTAAAAATTTTAAAATATACTAAAATTTATTATTAATTAGTCAAGTTATTATATTTACTAGTTATGGTTATAGTAGCATCTAAATATCCAACACATTAGATTGGTGGTTGAAACGTAGACACGAGATTCATACCCAGGACCTTTGTCTTTAAATATCAATGCTCTTGCCACTAAACTATACAAGGTATCCACTGGGCACTGGACGACTCATGGATAGATCAGTAGTCATAGCAGTGGTATACTGAGCTATCCACGGTATCCACTGGGCACGGGATGACTCCTGGATAGATACAGTAGTCATAGCAGTGGTATACTGATCTATCCAAAATATCCACTGGGCACGGGATGACTCCTAGATAGATCAACGTAGGAAAATGAAAATAGCCATTTTATTTAATATTAATCATTGCCTGGATACGAATTTTAATCAAAATAATTATAATAGATTTTGAGAAAATCTGTATTTCTCTTTTCGCTTATTATTAATCTACTCTTAATTTAGGGTTAATACACATACAGACAGATGTAACTTCAAAAACACATTTTTAGGTTTCGAGGGGTTATGAGACGTTGACTCTATAAACGTTTTGGGTTGGATAATTTTGCGGTTGCAATACTTTACCTTTAGTGCTCTAAAAGTTAAAATATTATATATATATGCGTATAGCGTCAAAGATATTGGTTTTATAAAAAATATGTTTCAAATAAAAAAATGTATTATAAATAGCCCTACATAATCGCTACGATATTTAATTTAATATCTCAAAGGGTTACGAAGATATTATACAAAAATAAGACCTTACTCATCGGACGGTAAACCTTAGTCATTTTGCCAGAAAATTGAGAGTAGCCATTTTATTTGAAATATCTATAAATGTTAATAAATGATATTTAATCAAAATTGTTAGACCTGACTTTGAAAAAAGATTATTTTTTTTCTTATCGGTAAACTACCCTTAATTTTAGGGTTGGATATACAATTTTGAAAAATCCTTGGGGAAACCCTATTAAAACCCTAGATACCAAGTTTTAGCCCGATCGATAAAATGGTTTAGGCTCTACTCCGAGGTACAGTCAGACGGAAATTCAAAAACCACTTTTTAATTTCTTGCTTTCTTGGAGTTAGAGAAAGTATTGTGATCGTTAAAAAAAATTAAGCTCGACATTTTGATGAATCTCGACGTATCACCCCCGAATCCGAAAAAGTTGTTTTTGAATTTCCGTCTGTCTGTCTGTGTATACCTCCACCTGAACCATTTTATCGATCGCTCTAAAACTTGATATTTGGGTTTTCAAAGGGTTTCCCTTAAGAATTTTGGGCATTGGATATTTACCCATAAAACTAAGGGTAGTTTACTGTTGGATAAAGATAGAAAAAGTCAATTTTCTCAAAATCAGCTTTAAAGATTTTGATTAAATTTCATTTCTAAACATTTATAAATATTCCAAACAAAATGGCTACTCTCAATATTTCATCAAAATGACTTCAAGGGCTCCGGTCTGACACGTAAATTCTCTTTTTTTTGTCTTATCTCCGAAATTATTTGAGATATGAAATTACTTAACATTACAAATCTGTAGCTCTATTTATAATACAAATATTATATTTGTAGCATAATTTTATAAAACTTTAAAGAAATACGCAAATATATATATTTTTTTACTTTTCGAAAACAAAAGGTAAAGTATTGCAACCTTAAAAGAAAATCTAACCTGAAATATTGATGTATGTTGATGTCTCATGAACCCCCGAACACTAAAAAGTGATCTTTGCAATAACGTCTGTCTGTGTATTTGTTTAAACTTAAAATTAAGAGTAGTTTAATAAAGGGCGAAAAAAAATATTTCAAAATCGGCTGAAACCATTTTGATTAAAATTCGTATCTTGGCGTTGATTAAGATTATAAATAAGCTGTTTATTCTAATTTTCCCATAAATATTACTTTTAGGGTACTTTACTGAAGCAGAATCTTCCTAATATCAGCAACTATTTGCGATACTAAATAACTAACCATTTCCAAATGGTAGTACTATTAAAAATAAAAACATTTAATTGATATATATTTTTATAAGCCCAACAGTTTCTGAGATATTGGGAAATATATTAATACAATTTTGTGAGTTTTAGTTGTAAAGAGATACTTCTTAGGTTTTAACCCAATAGTTCTCCAATGCCATAGAGTAATTAAATATAAGTAAGTCACTCAAAAAGTTTGTTATTTTTACTTAAACCTATTAGGAGAAATGTTTGAACGACTATGATCTATCTCCATTTTTGACTCAACAATCAATATTTAGATTTTTTATTTGTCAAAATTTATAAATGAGGAATTTAATAGCAATGCGATGACATGAAGATGTGCAACACCTAATAAAATGTCAAGATTTCTAACCAGAAGACCAAATTTTAATACGTAGTGTTGACCTTTGTGGACCCAATACTAATCTTTTTTATCGGTTCAAACATACAAATGAGGATATTAGTTCCTTAAAAATAAAATTATAATTTTAAAAACGGGACTCAAAATATTTTACATAGGTATAGTGCAATATATGTTTTGGTTTAATAATGTATATTATTTCGTTTCATATATATTACGAGTTTTGAGTAAATATCTCCATTTTTAAACAATAAAGTGAGAAAGTCCGTGTGGAGTTTCGTACCATTTATTTGGGTTCGGGGAGCTCATTAAACGACAACATTCATCAAAATCCTGAATTCAATTTTTTTTATTATCACTATATTTTCTCTATCTGTAAGTTATAGCGAGAAAGTAATCATTGAAATTCAATAAAATAATCCATCAGTAAATTATACCCATAATTTTAAGAGTAGGGTTAAAATTGAAGACTATTTTATCTTACTAGTTGATGTTTGAATATAAATAATATTTTTCAAAATATTACAAATATATTCATAGTTTATTTACTTGAAAAGTAAAAATTAATCTATGCATTTCATAGTTTTATAATTTGTGATATCACGTTAATGGTGCTCTGGATCTACTATTACGGAAATATCGTTGTTTTAATACAAGTGTGGTGTAGTAGGATTACTTTTTACCAAAAGGTTTCCTTTTCGACTCCACGCAAATGTGGGTATATTCACTCAAAAATACTCCCCTCGTCATTCCTATTCCTTTAACGTAGTTAAAAAATTATATTTATTCCCCGATCTGTTATTAAAATGTGCTAAGGAAAAAGGTTTTCCTTTTTTAATCTATCTTTATAGGAATTTTTTTAAATATATTACATGCATTCATACATTACTAACAATAGTATATATGATAATATAATTAAAATGTAGTTAAATTTATTATAGAATTTGTATTAATTTTTTTTTTGTTTAAGGAAACTGTTAATTCAAACTGTTTATAATCTACAGGATAAAAACGTGTTTCTATAGAAATAACATATTACCTGAAATTTTGCCTTCAAATCACATCAAACGTAAACCTAATTAATGTATTCAGGTGATCAAACCTAAAATAGAAGAATTGAATTAATAAACGTGTATCTATGTTTCTGTGTTCAGATAGAAACTTTGGTATGGATTGAACCAAGTTAATTAATGCAATAAATAATTTTTAATAGTGATGAATTACTTGAATAAATTGATTAATGATAGAGGTCCTACTGTAAACTACATCGGTAATGTGTGTGTTCTTATAAGTATTCAATACCTAAACCACGAGGCAATGTTTATATTACTAGGTCTTCTTTAGTACAATTCTAGTAAATTTGTAAACGAGAAACAACATATATATATATTTTAAATGGTTTTTACAGTGATAAATGTGATTGATAAACATCGTCATATCATCGTCATCATATCGGCTGGTCCCAATGATCATGGCCCGAAAGTAAAACCCATACAAAAATTTGTTTAAATTTAATGTGAAGCACTTATTTACGACCAGGAAAAGTAAATCGGTTGTGAACTAATTTTTCTGGTATTCATAGGGATCTTACAAATTCAGTGGACAGTTTACGGTGGTGATAACAGTGATATTTTTATCAATCCTATTCTATAAAACCAGAAACCCGGAATTAAATTAAAATGAAGATATAAACTTCATTGAAACATCCTATATTAATTGTCATGAACCTTTATAAATCTAATGTTTATATATCAATACAGTTTGAGAATGCTACAAGTTTTTGAGAGATGAAATTGATATTTTATAGTCGTTGACCTTGCGATATTTTCAAGAATATATGTAAAAAACTTGTTGCTTTCATCAGTAGCGGGGCTTACAAATATTTATCTTTTAAAATGAAATATTCCTAACATATTTTTTCTTAGGAATAGTGGCATTTTTAAAAGATAATACTCTAAAAAAGTTGGTAGTATTGATTCGATAGTCAATAATCAATTTTTTTTTTTAATATTTAAATGTTAAAAATTTATTTTAATGTACTTACTAAAACCGACATAGACAAATTCATACATAGAAAAATTTATTTGTAAGTAAACATTTTGTTTTTATGTCCAAAATATCAGAACAGTACCAATACAAATCATCTCAACAATATCTATTAATCAAGTATAAAATATATACCTTCCTTACATCAAGTATCAATATATTTAAATTCCTGGTGACCTGGTGGTCTAGGGGTAAGGTGTTAGACTTCTGTGCTGGCGGCCGGGGTTCAATCTGATTTCTAAACCCTTCCTTCACCTCTAACAAGACAAATTGTGAATCTGGGGAATGCTAGGTCTCCACCGTGGTTCGGATTCCACGTTAAACTGTAGTCCTCCATTTCATCTCACAATCACCCTATCATTACACATTAGCGTAAGTGCTTACAACCCGATCGGGTAGTAAGATGCGGTGCTAATATTAATTAATTTATTTAGCGCCACGTCTTACTACCCGTTCGGGTTATAAGCTTTAAGTACTAATTACTCTAATGGATTAGGAATTAGGAATGTTGAATTGGAGGAAGTGAACCCGCATTTGCGTGGAGGGAGAGTGGAAAACCATTTAGGAAAAACCACCCCAGTTCACCCGACCGAGATTCGAACCTCGATCTCCCCGTCCTCGGCAGTCGAGATCAACACGACAAGCGCGTTAGCCAAATACGCCACTGAGGCGGGTATTAATTAATTAAAATTCCTCATATCTTATTAAATAATAATTAGTCGGAGAATGGTTCTTCTATACTAAGGTGTCAAACATAAGCTGTGTGTGAATCCAAGATGGTGTTTATTTCCTCTTGTTAATATTCCACTGGTCCCGTCGCTGGCACCTAATAATATCGCCCCTTACTTCCCACAGCCAGAGTTGCGTGCGGGCCAGTCACCCTCCATGTCTCGAATTTCACCCCTCCAGTTAGTTACGAGTGCAACTATTTGTTTCTTTGACAGGTCCTCTCCACCTTTGCGTGAGAAGGTCAACTTCTCTCACTCTGTTAGCCTGCTGCTGTCCAAAGAAGGAGAGATATTTCATTGGGTGAACACAAGGTTTTGTGTTCCTTGGTTTGTTGGGGTGACTTTGCACACTATACAACTCCTTCATGAAACTGTGATAACGATGACTGCTGACTTTTGTACATATTTACAGCATTTTAAGATAAATGTAGCTTTAACTATATAGAGCCCCACGCTTAAATTGCAGTAAACACTTTTTGGGGCGTTTCACATTTATGGTAAGGACACGTAGATCACTAGTTGTCAACGTCAAGTATTAGCGAGCACGAGTTTAAAGTCGCCATTGTTTCAGGTGTGCTGGAACTCAAAACAAGCGTGTCCGAACTTTCTGGCACTCACTGCAAGCACCAGCCACATTATTTTTAAAATTTATATTTGACACTTTTATTTCCGGTGCTCATTGGGCTATCAAACTCCCTAAATGTAAATGTCAGAATGATTAAATTTACTTTTTCTTAATTGAAGATAATAGATATTCATAATGAATGTCAAAAAAATTTTTTTTTTCTTATCGTGTTCATGTTGATAAAGTGAATGTCCAAATAAATAACTTTAACTTATCATTACATAATATAAACATGTATTTATAATGTATTTAAAGTTTATTTAAAAAAATCTGTTTAGAATATCAATATTTGATAAAAAAATGTATCAAAAAAGTAAGTTATTTATTGCCACTATATTCACTCTGTAATAAAAATACAATAAGTTCATAAAAATATTGCTTCTAGTGGGAAATAAATAAATAAATAAAAAATTGTGATAAAGCTAACCACGTTTCTCAAAAATTTAACTGTGGGTAAAAAAGAATGGTTACTCTCCAAATTTTCACCAACCATGATTAGTTGAATGCACATCTCTTTCTCTACACATATTTTTGATCACAACCCATTTATCACCACTTGAAGAAAACATATTTACTTTTAGGAAGCTATATGAACATTGCACTGGCTTATAGCTTTCTACGTGTACACTCATAAGCACTGCCAAGCATGAGAAACAAACCCTTGCAGGTTCAAGCAACAAGCGTGCTAGTTACCTGCTTTCTACGTGAACACTCATAAGCACTGAACAGCATGGGAAACAAACGTTTGCAGGTTCAAGCAACAAGCGTGCTAGCTACATGCTTTCTACGTGGACACTCACAAGCACTGCACATCATAGGAAACAAACGCTTGCAGGTTCAAGCAACAAGCGTGCTAGCTACATGCTTTCTACGTGGACACTCACAAGCACTGCACATCATAGGAAACAAACGCTTGCAGGTTCAAGCAACAAGCGTGCTAGCTACATGCTTTCTACGTGGACACTCACAAGCACTGCACATCATAGGAAACAAACGCTTGCAGGTTCAAGCAACAAGCGTGCTAGCTACATGCTTTCTACGTGGACACTCACAAGCACTGCACATCATAGGAAACAAACGCTTGCAGGTTCAAGCAACAAGCGTGCTAGCTACATGCTTTCTACGTGGACACTCACAAGCACTGCACATCATAGGAAACAAACGCTTGCAGGTTCAAGCAACAAGCGTGCTAGCTACATGCTTTCTACGTGGACACTCACAAGCACTGCACATCATAGGAAACAAACGCTTGCAGGTTCAAGCAACAAGCGTGCTAGCTACATGCTTTCTACGTGGACACTCACAAGCACTGCACATCATAGGAAACAAACGCTTGCAGGTTCAAGCAACAAGCGTGCTAGCTACATGCTTTCTACGTGGACACTCACAAGCACTGCACATCATAGGAAACAAACGCTTGCAGGTTCAAGCAACAAGCGTGCTAGCTACATGCTTTCTACGTGGACACTCACAAGCACTGCACATCATAGGAAACAAACGCTTGCAGGTTCAAGCAACAAGCGTGCTAGCTACATGCTTTCTACGTGGACACTCACAAGCACTGCACATCATAGGAAACAAACGCTTGCAGGTTCAAGCAACAAGCGTGCTAGCTACATGCTTTCTACGTGGACACTCACAAGCACTGCACATCATAGGAAACAAACGCTTGCAGGTTCAAGCAACAAGCGTGCTAGCTACATGCTTTCTACGTGGACACTCACAAGCACTGCCAAGCATGGGAAACAAACGTTTGCAGGTTCAAGCAACAAGCGTGCTAGCTACATGCTTTCTACGTGCTCATACCCCTAGAATTCAGAAAACAACTTGTTTAGTGGTCCACCCTTAAAATTAGAGTAGAGGCTTTATGAAACGTGGCATCAACCACTAGGTAAAGAAGAAGAAAACTAAATCATTTTACCATTTTAAATACGTCAAAGCTAATGGGATGTATATCATAGTTGATTTCAAAGTAAATACATATGAAGTTGGTATATTGAAATAGTTGAAATGTATTATTATTAATAATAATATTATTAGGAACCACTTCGCTAAAACATTTCACCTGTAGCAGATAGTTAGACAAATATACATTATTGACAATGAATATATAGTGCTTTGAGAGTAAAGTAAAGTATAAAGAAGCAATAACAATGCTGAATAAATCACTAGACCCCAGATAGGCTCACATCAAAACGATGACTGCAACTCCAAACCTAAACCCGTGACTGTGACCATGTAAGCTATGTTTGTTTAAAATAGATGTAAGCTGTTTGTTTAAAACAGATGTAAGCTATGTTTGTTTAAAACAGATGTAAGCAATGTTTGTTTAAAACAGATGTAAGCTATGTTTGTTTAAAACAGATGTAAGCTATGTTTGTTTAAAACAGATGTAAGCAATGTTTGTTTAAAACAGATGTAAGCAATGTTTGTTTAAAATAGATGTAGGCTGTTTGTTTAAAATATATGTAAGCTATGTTTGTTTAAAACAGATGTAAGCAATGTTTGTATAAAACAGGTGTAAGCTATGTTTGTTTAAAATAGATGTAAGCTGTTTGTTTAAAACAGATGTAAGCTATGTTTGTTTAAAACAGATGTAAGCAATGTTTGTATAAAACAGGTGTAAGCTTTTTGTTTAAAATAGATGTAAGCTGTTTGTTTAAAATAGATGTAATCTATGTTTGTTTAAAACAGATGTAAGCAATGTTTGTTTAAACAGATGTAAGTAATGTTTGTTTAAAACAAATGTCCGCAATGTTTGCTTAAAACAGATGTAAGCAATGTTTGTTTATAACAGATGTAAACTATGTTGGTTTATAACAGATGTAAGCTATGTTTGTATAAAACGGACTTAAGCTATGTTTGTTATAACAGATGTAAGCTATGTTTTTGTTGAAACGTGTCATTTTAAACTTGACTGATTCAGCTATGACCCTACCTTTAAGATTTTACCATAGTAGAATAATGAAACGTGAGCCTGCTAGCTTATATAATAGATGACAGTTATATTGAATCTACACGAGGACATCAGTTTAAAGATAAATGCAAAATATATCAAGTTCACACGCATTTGCATGAATGAAAGGCAAAACACCATTTAGGAAAATCACCCTCAGTACACCCAACCGGGAATCAAACCCCGATCTGTTCCTCTTCAGAAGTCTAGTCTATTGCGATAGTAGTGGCTTACCCCTTAGACAATGCAGCCACCGAAGGGCTGAATGGCACAAGTTAAATCTCCTGTATCTCAGAAAATAATAATTTAAAATAATGTTTGTTGGCATCATACTACGCAGTAGGAACTAAATGAGGAATACTTGGTACAATACCTCCAACTTTTCAAGAAAGTTTATAATCTGTATTCTAAATTATGTTTGATTTGTATATTACACACATTTAAAATATATTGGTAAATTGGTATGAGATTTAAGACCCTTTGACTTAACATTTAATGTGACTATGTTTTACACCAGAATAATCATTTAAATTCACGTAAAAATACTTAATCCATAAGTTTAGTTTAACTGATATAACTTCTATAATATATTTGCAGTTTCAATGCCTTAAACAAAATTTTTATGTCATGCTAATTTATCAATTTTTCTCCACCCTCCTTCCCCCAAATTTTACTTCTTTCTCCCACCCATTTCCCCTCAATCTACTTCCACTATCGCCCCTCTCTCCTAGCACTTTCCTTCAGCATTTATGTATCACTCTTTCTCATATATTTTATTTATCTCACTATTTTTCACTCCCCTCCCCATTATATTATTTCCCCCATATCCTTCAGCTTATATCTCTACCCCTTCTTCCTCACTAGGCGTGTTTTTACTATAGCGACTTATAACTATTATAGACAAAGATTACTTTTCTGGACTGTATATACATTAATCAAGAAAAATAAAATTAATACATAACATACAATTATTTATAAGGCATAATGTTGGTTCACCCCGTAAATTGTTTTTAATTCTCAATAATTTTTCTTTGTTTACATTTGGGTTTGAATCACTTCTGTTAAAAGAGATATCACTTTCAGAAGTCGTTTATATGTTATTATTTCTGACGCCTTCAGTTAGTTCTACACTTTCACTATCACAATAATCAAAAAAATCCACATCCTCATTATCACTAGTATCTAATTGATCATTTTCACTGTCAGAATCAAAGTATCTGTGTAATTTATTTAAACGTTATTGAGCAACAACTCTTCGTAAAAAGAAACCTAGGTGAAAGTTTTGTTTGAAATATATTGAATAAAACTGCCAAGTTTTATTTATACAACTCCTGCCATCTATGAAGTATAAGCAAGAACACAATGTGTGAGCCCTGCTCGTCAAAGTATCTGTGTGGCGTACTGTGTTATGACGAGCCCTGACCTCGAATATATGTTTGTGTTCATGTAACAAATGATATCAAGAATTCATAATTTTGAATCACATTCACTAGTAATTCAATTAACTTGGATACTGAAATTGTATGTTATTATTTAATGGTATATTTAAGAAAGCGTTGTGTTTGTTTATTTAGGGAAATAATACTAGGAGGAGGTGTTTATTAGTAATACAATTCGTATAGTTAACTATATTTATAACATTAAAATTATTGTATTAATAAAAATAATAGATTTATTAGATTTTTACTTATCAGTTTTAGTTTTTCTTTTAGAAATTGTACTGATTAAATATAATATAAATAATTGAATGTGTATCTATATTATTTTTTAAATAAAGAAAAAATTAAGTTTAAACTTTACTTTACCCTCTATTACTGTTCCCAGCCTATGGCTATTGTGGTATGGAAGGGGACGTGAATAAAGTTAAGTGTTTTATCAGTTTTTATGTCAAGACAGCTTTTTGACTAAATTAAATTAAAATATTGCTTCAGTACAAACATAGAGTTTAATTTTCTTCACATGGTGATATCAACAGTTCCTTAATATCTGTCATGAGAATAGCAGCATTAGAAGAGAATCTTTTTAAATGAAGTGGAAAAGTTATCATTCAATTTAGAGACACCCTTGACAGATATTTTAGAAATCTTGTGGTCACCATGTGAGAAAAAAACTAGACTCATTGTTTTTATTGGAGACATATTTTATTTATTTTGGCCAAAACAATGTTTTGCCATAAAAAGTGCAAAAACACTGCCTCATCTCGCACCCTCCTCCATCCCAAACTTAATATTTCTATATATCTAACACACTAACGTTATTAGTACATATGTTTGTAAACCAAATGAGTATTGATATGCGACGATGAAAAAATTATTTCGTGATTAAACATTGATTTCACTTTTTCAATCAATCAATAACACTCTAATATACGATTGTTAATTGTTCTATAGAATTCATTTATTTTATATTAGACCAATAATAAGTTAGACTGTAATAAAGGATTTTTGGTAATGCTCTTTTAAATACATTTGATAAATAAAAAGATTTTATTTTTATATTATTTTAAATGAATAGAGGCCTATATAAATAATGTTCATCAAGAATAAGCTAAAATTTTTCCCAAAATGAAATTCAAAGAGCTGTTTTTCTTAATTTCAGCTTGTCTTCAACCCGTTCTCCCCTCTACCCTATAAGAGCATCAAATATTTCATTTCCAGAAGAGTAAGTACGTTTCTGTCTTATACTTTAAATGGAATGTCGATCTCCTGTGGACTACTTGTGTCCCACTTCACGCTCACTTTTACTAAGGTGAAAAAAATACCACCAAATGTTTTTCTCAAAAAACTTTTCTCGTTTCCCAATAAAAGATTTTCCTTGAGTTACCCACCCTTTTAACTTTTAACTGTCAGGCGAATTTCTTTAGTCGTAACTTAGCTTCTTGCCAGAACAAGTTCGATCTATTGGTCCGACCTTATAACAGAACCAACTTTGATAATACTTGCCTTATGTTTTATTCCTTTTCTACCGTTCTTTGTCAGCCAAAAATAAAACCGATATTCTCAAAATTCCACTCTTCGCGTTTTTACTTATTTGGAATGCCATTTTTGCATTTGTGTGTTGAATCCATGTGTAATAGGTCCTAGCTTGATTCCGTATAATTCTTAAAATGACAGAATATATTTAGATTAAAGAATTAGTGGCTGTGAGTTTGAAGTTTTATCTTAAATTTTCCATCCATGACTAAGCTATTTTTATTTCTTCATCACTTTGAACAGAGAAATAGGAAAATATGTCAGATTAAATAGTATAATTCCTTTGTAAAGAAGTTAGAGAAATATTAATGATAAGCTATTATCATTGATTGCAAATATTAGATACCATAAAAATTTTGATTAAATATTCGGAAATAGCATTCCCTGTACACGTAAATTGAAATTGTTACCTTAGAGCAGTAGTTTTCAATCTTTTGTATATTTTATTGTAACATTCTGTGTATTATGGATCAGTCGCCTACCACTGAAATAATACAATTTTCATTAGGATAGAGTTATATCTCGGATAGATAAAACAGTACAAAATTATAACTGTTTTCAAAAGTATCTGTTAATTATTTTTAACCCATTTGGGACCACCGTTCCCATTAAGGAACTTTAAAAATACTATTTTAATTTTTTTATGTTTTGTAAGGTGGTATTTTTTATGCTATTTATGAAGAGTTGGTCACACTGTACCTGTTATAGGTGATAAACACATTTCAGCTGTTTTACAACAAAGAACACAACATAACCTTATGAACAAAAAATTCCACCAATGGCTTCTCATAAAATGTAAGTAGTTTTTTTGTTATTTACTACAATTAATTTACTTTTAAATATATATTTTTCTTATAAAATATCATACTTTTACATTACGAATAACCAATTTTGTATAATATTTCTAGGTTTTTAAAATTATCTTCATAAAATATGATGTTCCCATATGATAATGGTAGTCCTGAAAGGCCCCAAGTTAATTGATATTGGTTTTATGTTTCAGATTGACAGTAGATGAAATAGCACGCCTACTTGAGACTGATAATGATATATGTAATGCAAGAATATATGTGGCACCTCCAATTAATAATGCTGCATCTGGTGAAGACACTGGTGAGGAGGATGAAGCTGATCTAATTAGTTATCAGCGGGTGTTGAAGCAACCACCACTCGTGTAGAAGAAGCAAGTTTGGTCAAAGAAACAGTGACAGCAGAACAACCACATCAACATAAAGTCAGTACTTCATCTACTATTGGAGTTAGAAGAAGAAAACCATGTGTATCTCAAGGTAAGAAAAAAAAAATATCGCGGAGAGAGATTGTATAGCAGAAGACATTCATTCTGGTTCTTGAGGAACATGGGAGCTTCCAAAATGGCTCACTGAACATGAAAATTCACCTGTTGATCTTTTTTAACTCTTTTATGACACAGACATAATAAGTTTGATTCGTGATATGACCATTTTGTATGCTTTACAGAAAGTTGAACATAATTTAAACTTGACATTTTAGGTGGTACGTGTGTTTATAGGAATTGTTCTCATTAGTGGCTACAGACTTGTGTCGACAGTAAAAATGTACTGGGAGAAAACTCCAGACGTGAACAACCAAGCGATCTCGACAGCCATGTCTAGAAATCACTTCCTTCAAATTATGAGATATTTACATATATGTGATAACAGCAATTTGATTGAGGATAAATTTGCTAAAGTGTTTCCCCTTTGGCAAAAGCTCTATGAAAGATGGTTAAAATATGTTTATGGTGAAATAAACTTGTGCGTAGATGAAGCTATGATACCATACTTTGGAAAGCACGGTGCTAAAAAGCATATCCAAGGCAAGCCGATTAGCTTTGGATATAAAGCATGGTGCCTCTGCACACGGTTAGGTTACCTAATACAAAGTGTGTTGTATGCCGGAGCAAGTACTGGAAAAACAATTTCTGAGCTTGGTGTTGGTGGATCAATTGCTACAGAATTTAGAAATAAGATTCCGGCAGAAACAAAATTTAAATAATTTCTTTACCCCTGTAAAGATACTGAGTCACTTGAAAACAAAAAAAAAACTGTACTGGAACGGAATCAGTTAGAAATAATAGAATTGAAAATGCACCACTGACAGATGTAAAAGTTTTCAATAAAATGACTTGAGGTTCTCATATTCAAATGACTGATAAAGTATCTGGAAAAAACACTAGTTCGCTATAATGACAACAATGCTGTAACAGTAGCATCTACTCTAGCTGGTGTAAATCCGATAGGTAAAACTAGAAGATACATCCAAGCCGCCAAGATATATGCGTCCATTGATCAACCTCATTGTATATCACTATACAACACATCCATGGGAGGAGTAGATCGAATGGAAGAGAACATTGCCAAACTGAGAATACAGATAAGAGGGGAAAAGTGGTACTGGCAGTTATTAACATTTCCCATAAATGTTTGTGTCAACGATGCTTGGCAGCTGTATCGCCTTACTGGAAGTAATAGAGTTGAGCCTTTGGGTCTTATAGCTTTTACAAGGCGTATTGCTCTCACCTACATACAGAAGTACAACTGCAGACCATCTGTTGGCAGATCAATTCAACTGAAACTGTCTAGATAAGAGAGTGACACTAGAAGTTCTATTTGACAAAGGGGGACATTTCATAGCAAAAAATGAAAAGCAAACTAGTTGTGGGTTGTGTAAAATGAATTCCCGGATGAAATGTCTAAAATGTAATGTTGGAATGCACGCTAATGGTTTTGTGGCTTTCCATAAAAAATAAGATTAATTATGTAGTTGGTAGATTTTTCTTTATTATTATATTTGTTATTACAGTGTATTCTATATAAAAAATCTAATTCTATGCTGTTTACTTGTGAATTTTTCATTATTATATCAATATACTTAATATAAATATTGCCATTATTGCTATAGGCTACATATTACCATAAGTTCATAAATTAACATTAATTATTGTTAGATACTAACTTGATCTATGATTTTTTCACCTACAAAAGTTATTTATAAAGAGCTTTCATTTTATAAGTTTTAATTTGTATTATTTTGTATCAATAGATAGTATTTACGAGTATGTCATACTCATAAATGTTGATTTTATAAGTTTCATTTAGTTATTTTTATAATATGTATCACTAATCTAATTATAAATTTGATGTGAGTGAAAATATATGATTTTGTATAATTAATTATTTGTATGTTTGATAAGTTTAATTCATGCTGCCATAATATAAATGACCCTAGTAGAAGATAAAAGACTAGTAGTCATTCAGGGCCACTGTTTCCATATGGGAACATGATGATGATTATTACCCTGTACTCATTTAGGTACAACGTTCCCATATGGGAACATAGCATAACTAATACACAACATATGCAAGTAAACTAAAAATTCACCTCAGACAAGTAAAATATGTATGAAAAACAAAAATATTCAATACTAAAAAAAGTTGGGTTTTAATGGGGTAAAATAGTTACAGTGTACTTAAAGTCTAAAAATTCAGTGATACGAATGGTGTTGCATGCTTTAAACAAAAAATGAGAGGTTGGGTTCTTTTGTGCTTAATTTTAAGCAGAAATTTGGGTGAATAATTAGTTTATTACGAAAATTATTTTTTACTGTCACCATAAGTGAAAATACCCTTTTTTAAATATAGTTGGTTGCAAATGGAATTTTAAATAACAATGCTTTTCTGGACAGCGATGGATATTTAATTTTAGACTTTAACCAAAATTCAACCAACTTTATTTTGTTAAATTCTATTTTCAATTATCTATCGTAAGATACTATTAAACACTATATTTCGTTATTAGCTAGGGCTCCAAGAATTGTATCCCAAATAAATGGGTTTCTTATCCTAAGTAATTCAGAATCGTCTTCCTTAAAATATTATTTTAAATTTCAGCGATCATTTGGCAATGGCATATATTTTCGATGTGATCGTCTTTCCCTTTAGTTTCAGGCTCAGTCACAAAATTTTCCAAATTATAATAAGACTGCAGGCTTTCATTCAAAAAACTATTATTTATCATTTGACATTTCTTGATAAATGCCTTTATTTTGCCATCCAATGAAAATCGATTCGTTGTTTTACCTTCGCAAACTTAAGTGTAAGCCATTTAGGCGATTTAAAATATCTTGATAAGTAGGCAAGTCTTGTGAACCCCAGCTCGTCTGTCAATCGATCACGCAGCTCAAAATTGGTCTTCACCAGAAACAAATGCACCTCAAGATGTAGCTAAAATAACCTGCTTAACATTTTTCCCTGAGAAAGCCATCTCACCTTTGTTTGTAGCAGCAACTGAATAGGATAACTGCCCATTTAAGAACACAGTTTCAAAAATAAACGAGAGTTTAGCGCCAGTGATTTAATAAAATTGACCACATTGACGGCCACCTGGAGATTAAGTTTAAATTGTTCAGGCTTACGCTGTATTGCTAAAGCTTCTCTGTGGATGCTGCAATGACTGAAAGTGAAATTTTCTACAAACGAACTAACTTTGGTGGCAACACCTCCGTACTTTCCTGTCATAGCACGAGCGCCATCAGAACAGAAGCTAACGAACCGCTTCGAGTACAGTCTATTTTCTGCAAAGGAGTCATTCATCTTCTTGAATATTTCATCACCGGTAGTTTGTATTGATAGCTCCTTACAAAATAAATGATTTTTCTTTAATTTAATTTGAAATACATACCGCACGTAAACCATAAGTTGAACATAGTTACATCTGTGCTCTCGTCGAGCTGTAAGGTTAAAAAACTCACAATTTTTGACCTAAGCTATTAAGTTTTCTCTAACGTTTAATGCCATACTTTCAATCATGTGGCACACATCGTTTGTCAGTGATATCGCATCTAGCTGTTTAGCTAACGGTTCACCCAACAAACGAGTCACAATATCTTTCGCAGCAGGTAACAACAGTTCTTCACTTATTGTATGAACCTTATCCACACTTTGATATTCTTAATCTCACCAAGAAAGATGCCTCTACTGCTTTTTGAGTACTGCCAGTAAAATACGACATAAAATTTTTGTCCCTTTCATATCAGTCAATTTTTGAACTAAATAATCCTTAGGCTTGTTTTCTAACGTTGAATGCTCCGTACTAAAATGACGTTTCAATAACGAGGGTTTCATTCTTTGTTCTGTTTCAAAGCGGATTTCACCTTGTGGCTGTGGCTCATTGCTTACATCCGTGATTGTGAATCCGGTATTTATGTAGTCAGGATAATATTTTCGTATTTTAGGAGGAATTTTCTCATCTTGAATCACCGGACATTCTGATTCTGAAGTAGAACTCGATGGTACAGGATTTTCAGCAGAATTTTTGCTGACTGTTGTTGCTCTATTAAGCTACTTATTCATGTTGAGTTGTATTTTATGCCAACAAAACCAAATTTTTTCAGTCGAAGAACGTAATTACGTATTTATGTAATAACAAAAGTCTCTCTCTAGATACATATGGCACACTAACACTTCAATTTCAATAAATGTTAATCAAATGAAAGAGAAGCACAATAATAATATTTTCAAATCAGATTATCAGAATGTATGTAAAACACCGGAGCTAACCGTATCCGTGTGACACCATGGCTGACTTGCTTTTTACCCCTCCTGATCGACTGTAGTTACGTTGTTTTGCTCTCAGTTAATAAGAAACAAATGTAGTTGGACTACCGTAATCAAATAAAATTAATAGTTATTGGGTCTAGCTAGGACAACAGATTGTGGAACTGCATAGTAATAAATATTAAATTTTTAAAATCTCAATAAAAATAGTATATGCTTAAATATAAAACAATAATATTATATATATATATCTTATAATTGAAAACCTTAATAGGACTTTGACTTTTGTAGTCATTTATGGTGGGTTTTTTTTTATTGATCGATTCTTCTTGGCGTGGCGTGGATTGTTTGCACAACTGATTTTGACGAAATTTTAATTGAATCAGTTGTTAAAGAATATAATCCTTTATATGACAAAAACAGCCATTGTATTAGATAAGAACTATCTATGATTAGTTTGTTATTTGGGATGATTATTCTAACGCAGCGAGATCTATGATTGGCTGTCTGGTATATTTATTATTATTTATTATTTTATTCAGGGGTTTATTTATCTTAATTCCTACTGTTTGAGATTAGGTCTTACGACTGTTCACTGTAGACAGGTTATTTTGTATTAAGTGAAAGCGTAACTACGAGTATGTTCGCGATTTCGTAGTTGCGAGTCCGACTAGTGGGTGTGTTGGTTGTAGAGGAGCCAGATGTGTTGCTGTACACAAATAATGCCTACTACCTCGAGAAGCTCAATGTACTCCTAGGAGTGTGTACCTAAATATCTCACCAATGCTAATCTATTAAATGGATAGGATGATGCATCCTCAACACAATATAATACACAGATGATCTAACATTGATGGCCAACTTATAAACGAATTGTAGGTAATGATGGTCCACATGGTGGGGACAAGGAGAAGATATGGTATGGGGATCAAGTTGAAAAGTTGATTTTGGTGTTTTTAGGGTAAGGTGCTCGTCTCAGGACCCGATTTTCGTGGGTTCAAGCCCAGCTGGGGTCGCCGCATTTTTCTTGAGTGATAAAAATCCGTAGTACAACGTCTGTCAAAGGGGAAATAAAACCGTTAGTATCAAGTCGATTGTGGTATTTAAAATAACTCCCGAAAGTAGGTTAAAATATCTTTCCTGACAAAATTGGTGGGCTCTTTCGCTCTCACTTCTATAAATTATCATGCGCTTATTTAATCCTTCAATTCAAAAAGTGCAAGTTAAATACCTCAGATAAATGAATAAAAAACATTGAGAAGTTCAAAGTGATGATGATTTCAAAAAATGAAGAGCCGCTAAAAATCAAAATTGGAAACCAGGATTTGGGAAAAAGAAAAGTTCATATACCTGGGAAGTCTGCTGATACAGGATGATGATTACTGCACAAATGAAATTAGGTTGAGAATCACCATGCCCAAGGAAGCTTTCAACAAGAAGAGGTAACTCCTTATAAGTTTTGAGTTTGGAACCGAGGAAGAAACTGATGAAATGCTACATTTGGAACATTGCACTGAATGGAACAGAAATTTGGACTCTTAGGAGGATGGAAAAATAATGCTTGAGTGTGGTGCTGAATAAGATTTGAGAAAATCAGATGGAAAGACGGGGTGACAAATGAAGGAGTCCTAAGAAATGTGGATGAGAAGAGAACAATTTTGTATATGATACTTTGGTAAGAATCAAACTGAATCGGACACATCCTTAGAAGAAACTGTCTTTTCATGATTTCATAGAAGGAGTGTTTGAGGGAAAGAGGAGCCTTAGAAGAAGAATTATTCCAATATTAGATGACTAGAAGGAATGAAGAACATTCTGGGAGCTGAAGGAGGAGGCAGAGGACAGGTTGCATTGGCGGTCTAAGGACACTGGCAAAAGGAATGTACCTGTCCTTACAATCCATAGAGGGATGAAAATACAGTATATGTTCAAATTTCATAGGCACTATGAATTTTCAATCTATATTTAATACCTGAAACAATTTTTGTTTCAATTTTTTGTTCTAATTTTAGATTAAATACCTTTATTGTGACTCTTCTTAACACACCTAATTGAATAGTCCTCTACATTATAGCTTTGTTGTTTTCATTATTTAAATTAAAAATTAAAATTGAATTGTTGTCGTGTGGTCTCACGGATCATTCACGTGTCGGAATAGATTGTTGGTGAATGGTAAATTAGGATTCAAATCCAAGCGGATATATTTCTTATAAAATTATGTCTTCCTCACACCTATCCAACTTGCTTGATTAATACACACGTACAACCAGATCGGTTGCTAAGAGACAGTAAAAGCAATAATTAAAAAAACTGTTTCTGGTAAAGTTTTAACTCAACTTGTAGGCTCTATACACATTAGTAAGGAGTCATTTGTAACTGGACTCCTTCATTCATAAACTTTATTGCATCCGGCAACTGAACTATGGGAGTAACCTTTATTTATGTCATTTAACAACTTCTTACTCCTACAATACTTCATGGCCATGGGTTCCGGCGAATTTTTAGTCCGAAGAGGAATGACTTTTAACTAAACTGAGTAAATGACATTATACTCATCCATTAAACAATGTTGCCGTCAACAAATATTTATATACTGCAATCTTTCGATACCATTTCATTCTTTGAAATAGGGTAAATATTGACTAGATTGTGATTATAATATGAAGGAATATATTTTGAAAATAATAATTATGTATCTTTATATAAGCATAAACTAAAAACTAACAATTTATTTGATGTATTAAAAGGGTAATTGTTCGGAAAGTCATCGCCCAAACTGCACATATAGTTTATTTGAACCAAAAATTATACAAACTTCCAATATAATAATACATTCATCAAACTATGCTATAACCATTGGATGGTGTTCAGAGTTTTGGAGTAGAACACCGGAAGAGCAAAGCTGTTTAAGCATGCGTATACGACAGGTTTCATGGGCGTTAGGTACTGCACACCTCATTATCTTGCAGCACGTCACCAGAACATACCACCATTAATAGTAAACACACCAGTCCATCTATAAACGCAAATACGTTTTGAGGGTCATCTTTAACGGTCCTACATCACAGAAAGTGCTTGCCATTATTACATGTGCAGTGCCGCGTACCTAATTCCTATGCAACTTGTTGAACACGCATGCTGGCACGCCTTTGCTCTCCCTGCAATCCACGCCGAATCTTTTGATATAATTTAATGGCGTTCAAATAGTTTGCTGGATGTAAGTGTCTAGATATTGTCTATTAATTTTAGTTAAACAAACTATATGTGCAGTTTGGGGGTTGAGTTTCCAAATATCCTGTGTATGCTTTCCTACGTTGTTTGGAATAGTATAAGGTTGAGTTGACTAATAATATATCTGCCTTACTGTCCCAATTATTATGGATAGAAACTACTAATTATTAATATAAACCGTCTACCCCTATATTAAACTAACTGAAAGCCAAGATTCATGGACATATGATGAACATTATTTTTATTTTAACTTTTATCTACCTTCGTAACAATATATGTTAGGACATTTTTAATTTGATTTTATTAGATAATATAACCCCAAATAATCACTTATAGCTCCAAAACTTCTATTAAATGCTTTACAATATTCTTTTAGTTGCAAATATTATAAAATAAATTTGTTCTTTAGCCAAATTTATACACCTTTATCACTAAAATTGTGATCCGAAAATAGTTCGAGATTGTAAAAACGAAACACACCCCAAAAATTGTTGACATTATATTCTAAGAGCAGAAAATACAGAATTACACTAATGAGCTATTAGATTAATTAAGGTAGGCCAGAAGTTGTTCATATAGTTTCACAATTACATTTTTTTAAGGTGAAAATGTCATTCTCTTACTAAAACTAAAACAATGTTATTAGAAATACTTTTGACGGGGTCTCTTTAACCCAGACCTCCAAACTTTATATAGCACCGTCCCTTTTCTTTTACGCGCTATGTGCCACGCCAAGACATGTTTAAAACATAAGGCCTAAGTAATAATTAATGTCCCTAAAGTATTACAAGAATTTCAAGTTAAAATGAACGTCAAAGTGGTCGTTATTGTCAGCTAACTTTCCGCTTGAAATACGTTATAAAAATATTGAGGAATTAATTTTAGGATTATGGTTTGTATTTCATTTAAATTTAAGATTTTATTAAATAGAATGGAACTATATTATTTTTATCGCGTGCTAGTGGCATTATGAAGCAAGTAAAATTTAGTTTAGAGAGCTAGATATTGTACATATTTATTAACACGCTTTTAAAACTATTGTCAAATAAGACTTAATCCACGATATAGGCGTCGATTTGGTAGTTTTGTAGAATTAGCACCCATTTTGGCGTGGTGAGAGTCTGTAAAAACGTCAGTGACAGATGCAATACACTGAGCCAAGATACGAACTTGAGTCTCTCCATTATAGATAAACCAGTACATTGAAAACTTTACGCCTCATACTATGAGACTATCATTTCTGATAAATTACATAGCCAGCTGTATTAAAATAAACCTAGAGGAATGTTATACAATATTTACAAATTGTGTTCAAATATTGAATCATCGTTAATTTTAATAGATTTAAATATATATTGTACCCGGGAATCAAACCCTTGTCCAAGTGTCATTTTTCAACATTTACGAATATGATATCTGATGCGGTTTAATCTGTACTAAAATCCTTTCCATCTCCCAAGCTTCGTTGGTCATGTAGAGCTACAAGTAATTGTACGAGAGTAAGATTTCTCCGTTATAATTTAGACCTAACTCTAAACGCAATTTGATAGTTTGGGGATACCTGGCTGTTTGAATAAAGGAGGGGGGAGGAGTTATATGGTGGCTTTTCTACCCTCTCTCCAAACAAATTCTAATGGTTTTTTTTTTTTGTATTTTCAACATCTCCATTGTATTCCTTTGGTTTACACAAAGTCGTGAATATTAATTAATTGACTAAGAAAATAAGTTGTATGTACTTTTTTGATTATAATTTGTAAGTCCGGGGTTAAATCCTAACCTGATACACTGTATATTTGTTATCAAGAATTTTCCAGTCACTCTTCATGCAATGAATTATGGATATGTTTCTTAAAATTCATTTTCTTCATCTTATGCAATAATATCAAATGTTTGTGATAGCTATATATTGGCCAATTTAGAAATTGTATGGCCTAAATATATAAATAATTTTTTACTTTTTTCACCGCATCTCACAACCGGTTAATGCTATATGTATAACTCCGTTAATTGAGTATGGATCAAAAAGGTTGCCACAGTTAGATTGGGGAATATGAAGAAACATTTACAAAAACACCATTAATAGACCCGGTTGGAAACTTACTCTCTGATTTTTTTTAAACAAAACTATATGATCGAGTTCCTAAAGTCACAGGTTTAACAGAATTGGTTTCTACCATATAGAAATGGCATTAAAACAAACAGGGAAATTAAATTGATAGTTAGAAATTTTGGTTTATGATTTTTTCTATTGATTTTCCTATTATTTCCCCATTAAAATGGTTAGTTATTGCGATCTTGGCACTGATGCTGTTTGTGGTTTGGTCTTTAGCTCGTTCACAAGACGAGGTATCACTTGTTCCAGGAGATTGTCTGACTTGTGAGTTCCTTGTCAACTACCTACGTATGTAGGGCCCTTACAGACGAGTGCGTAGGAGCTGCTTCATGAGAGCCTAAGCTAGAAGTAGGGCATTGCCGGCTCTGCCTACCGATAGTGGGTTATTGAGTCTTGTGTAGCCTTAGAGTGGCTAGGTCCAGAATGTTGGCCATCTCCGAGAAGCAGCCCTTAAAGAGTACTTATGAGCAGATAATAACGACGTCATACTTTGTAGCTATAGAACTGTTTCTAGAAGATTCTTTTCATTTGCACTTATCTCAACTTTTAGGTGTAACGTTCTCGATTGCGGAACACCCTTCTACTTTTTTCTCTGATGCACAGTACTCTAGAGCGTTGAGGACAGTGGTCGCAATACAACGGAGTCTACATGTATTCACATACTCAGGGATTTCTCTCCTGGTACTGCTCAATGTCCCTTCAATGCTTGTTTCTTCTACTTTCAGTCTCCGTGGCAGCTTAAATAATGCACAGAAAATAAGCATAGATATATTTTACCTCTTTTGACGTAAATACATCTTTAAATTCAGAACAATACTAGGGGGGTAAGTGAAGAAATGTTGAGTGTAACAAAATCATCCAATAGAGTTTGGCTTAATAATCTATAAGAGATTAAAGGTAGCCAAACCAATATGATATAATTCGATAGCTGAGGGAATAAAGATATGTGATTGACCTTTAGACAGCACGCCTAGTCACATAAGTGGCAGGAAGAATCCGCCATTTTGTGTACGATCCGCCACGCCTCGGAAACTTCCACCAAATATAGCTTTGCACTATGTCGTGGTACGACACTCTTTTTAGTGTCAATTCACAGCTATCATTAAGATCTATTGATTTAAATAATAATATTTCAGTGTTGTTGAAGAATATGTGGATTGAAGTTGAAAAATTCTAGAAGTTTCAGAATGTCCCCCTAAACTCGCTGGAAAGCCAGCCATAGATATGCCGGACGTATACGACGGGAAAGATCAGCCCGTCAGTTATACAATAATACTCCAATGTTGGGTCGGAATGAACAAGTAAATATCGGGAGCAAACGAAATTGGAAGTGGTGCAGAGTATTCACGTAAAACCCCTCCGACACAGCCCCACCCGATTATTTTGAGGTATGGCTGTGTGAGCTTCCAAATAAAATTTTCCTTCAGTAGTTTGTTTGCAGGATGAAGTTCGTCTTTCCTGAAATGATAATGTAATAATCCGCTTGTCACCGTGCTACTAAGAATTATGTTTCTCTCCCCGCTGTGTTTCTGAACAATAAAGAGAAATTACAGTATAAAGAAAAGATATTGGACAAGTATTATATTACTACTATTATTGCTAATCACTATTCAGCACTATGGATATTTTTTTAAATATGTTTTCTTCCACATTTATCTCCTGAACTTACACCGGTCAAATTGACCGCTTCCAGGTCCTCTAGGTATAATGAGTCATAAGACATACAGCCAGTTCTATCTATTTAAGAGAGATGTGATTTCTGTATAACATGTAAAACACAGGCACGTAGCCAGGATTTTGTTAAGAGGGGAGGGGGTTGCATTAAATTGTTTCTGAATCCTACTTTTTTTCTCAATTGAAAATCAGAGGGATTTTTTCATCAGGATTTCCCGAGGTGGAATCTGTGCCTGCCCGGTCCCATGGAAGAACCTCTACCCCACCAACCCTACATGATAAAAATCCTGAGTCCACCCCTCATAAATAAGGCTACCTTAATAAAATTGTGTCTGATTTTTTTTTTTACATTCAAGATTATATTCTTTGGTCAATTTAATTGGCTAATGACATTATATTTTTACATTACATTTAAAGTTAAGGGATTAATAGCCTTGAAACACACTAAACAACCATTAATAAATATTATAATAAATCCTACCCTTATAATAATAGAAGAATCAGATTCAGTTTTCCTTTTTTTCCGTGTCACCAACTTCTTGTCCATTTTGTGCAGCAAAGTAGATACTGTGTACAGTACACCTTCATAAGTAATGTTCACAAGGAACTAAGCGGAGAAGTGCTGGGTAAGTATCTAGACCTGGCACCACTGTGGGTGTCTATGAATAGACCACGTTGAAACAATTACCATTGCGAGTGAGCGAGTGACTAAAATATAAACTAGAACACATTGGCTGTAACGAGAGGTGGCCAGACTGGAGCGAGCGACTAAAATATATATTAGAACACACTGGTTGTAACGAGAGGTGGCCAGACTGGGCGAGCGACTAAAATATAAAATAGAACACATTGGTTGTAACGAGAGGTGGCCAGACTGGAGCGAGCGAGCGAGCGTGCGCGCTTGAAAGTTAGAACTGGTTCTATTTTTCAAGCGCGCGTGCTCAACACAGTACGGTCTAGTTTACAGGCGCTAGGCGATATTATTGTATGTTGGTTCATTGAGTGCTAGGAAAACTTCTCATTTTGACATTTTATTACTATCGATATGTTTAGCACAATTGCTACTATCGGCCTAATTTAATTGATAAGACCATAAACCATACCTATATATGTATGTAAAACTGATATGTTCTAATAGTTCAATATTATAATCAAAGTAGACCCTTACAAATAAGAATCCCCTTTAGCGTGGAGAGAGGATGAGAAAACCCCAACAATAAATCACTTGTCCAACACCACCCTCATTTCATTGAGCCAAGATTCGAACCTTTGCCTCATCGTCAACAACTATCGAGAGCTATCTGCTAATCACGAGCTCGCTCACACGCCAGTTTTTAACCACCCAGTCGCTCGCACGCTTGTCAGTCTGGCCAACCCCCGTAAGAAACATTATTATGTCTTCTGACTTTACAAGAATACTGTACATATTTCCTATGACGCAGCATTATTTGAACTGACGAGCATTGG
This sequence comes from Timema douglasi, assembly GCA_901482245.1. Taxonomy (NCBI): domain Eukaryota; kingdom Metazoa; phylum Arthropoda; class Insecta; order Phasmatodea; family Timematidae; genus Timema; species Timema douglasi. The sequence goes on from CABEEJ010004624.1 coordinate 59,499, forward strand.
AGATATTTCCTCTGAGAAGACTGACTCAGTGACGGTTTCTCAGCTCATGCAGATGTATTTCAGTGTTTTAGGAGGGGAAGGGGTTATTGGAATTCAATTTTACCCAGAACTAATATTATAACGCGCTCAATTCCTATTATATTGCATTTAGTTCTATTATCAAGTCCAGGATTTTTATTTTACCGAACTGAATATGATAGTGAATACACCAAAATTAACAATTGCTTCTTATAAAATACAAACATAATATATATCTTTTAAATACTCTTTTTATTGATTTTTGTTTGCACAAAAACAAAATGTAGATTTTCAAGCATAATAAACGATACGAATAATATGTGGATATTAAGTATGGAATAATGAGTATTATATTTAAAACTTACAATGAATTACAGATGGATTCAGGGAAGATATTATTTCAATATAGAGTATTTTAAACGAAGTATTCATATACTGTATTAACTAAGTATTTAAGCTCACACAACTTTATGATGGTTATTATAGTGTCTTGGAAGCTCTTTTTACTTTCTCACTATCTTACAGGTTATGAAATTATTGTGATTCTCAAAAAAATTAAAATCGAGATTTTGATGAATCTCGACGTTTCATGACCCCCCCGAATCCGAAAAAGTGGTTTTTGAATAACCATCTGTCTGTTTGTTTGTACCTCCAACTAGAGCCTAAACTATTTCATCGATCAGGCTAAAACTTGGTATGTAGGGTTTTCATAGGGTTTTCCTGAGGTATTTTTGGAATTGTATATCTAACCCTAAAATTAAGGGTAGTTTACTGAAGGGCAAAAAGAGAAAAAGTCGAATTTCTCAAAATCTACATAAACGATTTTAATTAAATTTTATGTCTAAACATTTTTATATATTCTAAACAAAATGGCTACTCTCAGTATTTCGTAAACATGAATTTAAGGTCTCCGGTCCCAAACGTAAATTAACTTTTGTTATAATATCTCTTAAACTATTTGAGATATTAAATTATTTATTGTTAAATATATGTAGGTCTATTTAAAATACACATGTTTTATTTGAAACATATTTTTATAAAACCAATAACTTTCAAGTTATATGCAAATATATATATTTTTTAACTTCTCGAACACTAAAAGTAAAGTATTGCGACCGTAAAAAGATCTAACCTGAAATGTTGATAGATGTCGACGTCTAATGAACCCCCAAACCCTAAAAAGGGGTAATTTCAATGCCGTCTGTTTGTGTCTGTTTAAACTTAAAATTAAGAGTAGTTTAATAAAGGGCGAAAAGAGAGAGAATGTTTTTTTTAAATTCGTATCTAGTTGTTGATTAAGATTATAAATAAGCTGTTAATTCTCATTTTCCCATGAAAATAACTTTTAGGGTACTTTACAGAAGCAGAAACTTTCGTTTCTCCGCAACTATTTGAGAAACTAAATAACTTTTCCTTGCAAAATTGTAGAACTACTAGAAATAAAACACTTTTATATGAAATATATTTCTTATAAAACCAACAGTTTCTGAGATATTGGCAAATATGTCAATACAATTTTGTGAGCTTTAGTTGTAAAGAGATAATACTTAATTTTTAACGCAATAATTCTCCAGTGCCATAGAGTAATTAAATATAAGTAAGTCACTGAAAAAGTTTATGTGGTTTTTCATTAAACCTCTTAGGAGAAATTTTTTCACAATAATGATCTATCTCTATTTTTGACTTAATAGTCAATATTTACATTTTTGATTGGTCAAAATTTATAAATGAGGAATTTAATAGCAATTTGACGGCATGAAGATTTGCAACACCTAATAAAATGTCCAAAATTTAATACGAAGTTTCATAAAAAACATATTTAATTCTAGTAAGGAACAATATATACTCAGAATTGATAAAAATAGAATCAACAAAAAGAGTAACGCAAA
>CABEEJ010004625.1:9413-21513 GCA_901482245.1 Timema douglasi
ATCCTTGGTCCCGGCAAAGATTTATCTGATTACCAAACCCTTCCTTCACCTCTGACAAGACATCTTGTGAATGTGGGGAATGCCAGGTCTCCACCGTGGTTCGGATTCCACGTTAAACTGTAGGTCCTCCATTTCATCTCACAATCACCCTACCACTACACATTAGCGTAAGTGCGTATAACCCGAATGGGTAGTAAGACGCGATGCTAATAATAATAATCAATCCTCAACAGAACGTTATTCCCGAGATCAAATCATGGCGAATGTGCTTCCCTCTCAATTCAGATATCGGTAAATTCGGAATGGCAAGGAGTGAGCGAGTATGTGGAAGGGGTATGGGCTGTGGAAACTACTTTTTTCTTTTCTTTTATCCATATTTAGTCTTGTATCTGGAGTCTACCAATTTCCCGGTGAATGAATAAATAAATCCAGATCGAATGTACAGCCCTTAAGAAACTATGAGGGTCATTCGAACCAGACCTCCCTCAGCTTTAAATCATTACACAGGTTGAGAACTGCCGCCGTTCTAATGGGCTCTTGTGGTCCCAGCCCGATATCCCGCGTGGGACGTTAACACACAGTTTGCGTATCAAATATTTACTTAAGTTATACATATCTTAAATCATTGTCTACGTGTGACGTCACAGATCAAGATAGGATTTCCCCATGTTAATGAATTTACGTTTTATTCAATTAGTTTTAAAGTTTTTGCATTGAAACAGACATACATTTTAATATATTACTAAAAAGAATCTTACATTGACAAATACATTTTTGTAATTCTTAGGCAGTTTTTTGTAAACGTATGTTTAAAAACAATCTACAACTCATGCTATTTGGTTTAACTGTGAGAAGGTCCTGTAGGAGTCCTCCTGTCAGGATGTGGATTAAAAAAGTCCGAGATAGCGAATGTGTATCTAGAATAGGAAACCAGAAATCTGTATAGTTCAAATCAAGTCTTTTTTTCGAGTAGTATAAAGTATACCTGTGTAAGCTTGTCAGAGGAAGAGGGGAAGTGTATGTAGTAGATAGACTAAAGGACTCGGGGCGAACTGCTCATTTTTCTCCATTTCCTATTTCATACCTTGATGTCTAAATGTGAGTTTATTAGGTAATTCAAGTCTAGATGAAACCCACCTCGCAAAATCCTTGTAATCTCCAAAGAGACAACGCCATTAAGGCAAATCTCTTTTCGCTTTTAAAGGTAGTTTGTAATACATAATTAGAAGAAAATACAGAAGGGGGATAGAAAACAAAAGGGAACCAACACAATATGGCTTTTACAATGAAAATAAGAACATATTTCACACTTTATATTGCGGCCACTGAACCAACATAATAGCTGCCTCTTCAATAAAATTTATAGTTACCACCCAATCCCCCCGGCCTAGGTTTCATTCTATCGGAACTCATTCTCAACACAACTTCTCACCCTTCAATTCATCTTTCCTGTGCCTCTTTTCAGATAAATATAATATTTATCACCGCGTCTTACTACCCGTTCGGGTTATACGCTATAAGTACTAATTACGCTAGCGTATTAGGAATTAGTTCACCCGACCGAGATTCGAACCTCGATCTCCCTGTCCTCAGCAGTAGAGCTCAACACGACTAGCGCTTTAGCCAACTACGCCACAGAGAAATAAATATGAGCAACTTTAGATCTAGAGTATAAATCAAGAGACAGAAATATAAATTAATGAATGACAAAACTTTGTTTTAATCATTTCGACTTAATGATACAATCCATTTAACCTCTGGCTACTTGCACACATTAAATTAAGCGGTCATAGATGAGGTCGGGGGTTACGTGGTCTAGGAAAGATCAGGGTTCAAAATACGGTTGGGTGATCTGGGGGTGTTTTTCTCTCAAATTGTTCCCCTCTCGCCCTTTCTACGCAAATTTGGGAGGATTTGCTGTAAGTTCAACCTTCTTCATTCCTAATATTAGCGTAATTATTACGTAAGCGAATAAACCGAACAGGCAGTAAATAATACGTGGTACTGAAAATGGCAGAAAAAAAATTAAAAAATTAAAGGTCAAGTAAATTTCTTTTAGGCGCGATAGACTTCCACACAAGTATAATTGATTTCATTAATTTAAATACTTGTCTTTGCCTCTTAGCTCTGATGGTAGCGTGTGTTGACTGAGCTAAGGTTCCCTGGTTCGATTCCGGGCATGGCGGAAAAATCTATCATTGGGTAAATGTGGGTTTACCCTTTCACAGTGATAAATTCATGACTGGGGGCTTGATGTTGTGCCTGTCATATTTTTAAGTTAGGATAAAAGGTAAATGAAGCTACGACAGGTCTAGCAAGCCAGTTGTGGAAACCACAGGGTTCAAACGGTAATGGATGTAAACAAAATAATTTATAAATTTCTCAACAAGTGTTAACTATTCTATCTATTTAAAATCAATTTATATAGGGGTTTCGTAAAAAAGTGGGATAAAACATTAAGAAATAAATGCAAAATAATTTAATAATTTATAAAAAATTTAAAAACGATCCCATTGAAATCAATTTCAGTACATTAACTTTGATTCTTCATATAAAGACATTTAAAAAATACATTTTTACAAATTTTATAATCATCTATTCAACGTGTACAAAATCAGTTCATTTAAGGTTAGCAAAATAAATCTATCATCGCCTTAAATCTTACATTATTAATTCTTTGATATAAATCTAAACTTTAACATTAATTTCCAAAGTGAAAAATTCTTACAAATCTTTTTTTGGTGTTCTCTTAAATCTTAACATTAAATGCAGAATTACAAACGATGCCATTATTTTAAAGTAAAAAATCACAAATTACAACCTTTTATATTAAAATTGGGACTTAAAAAGAATGTAGATAAATTGGATTTACACAGAAATATTGGTCTAATTCATTTCAACTATTTCTCTTATAAAAACATACTAGCCAAAGAAATTTTACAATAATGATTTTGTTTTACATTAATATATTAATGAATTTTATAAATATAGCTTAAATTTAATTATCAGTTTTTTCTTCCTCACCAGGAAATTCCTCTCCTTCCTCATAGTCTTCCTCAGCTGTTGCTTCCTGTAGTTATGAAACACATCAAAACAATCAAAACTAAACAAATATATATAAAAAATAAAACATTTCACATTAATAAAAATTAGATTTATATTATTATTACTACTATTATTAGCACCGCGTCTTACTACCCGTTCGGGTTGTACGCACTTACGCTAATGTGTAATGGTAGGGTGATTGTGAGATGAAATGGAGGACCTACAGTTTAACGTGGGATCCGAACCACGGTGGAGGCCTGGCATTCCTCACATTCACAAGATGTCTTGTCAGAGGTGAAGGAAGGGTTTGGTAATCAGGTAAATCTGTGCCGGGACCGAGGATTGAACCCCGGCCGCCAGCATATAAGTCTGACACCTTACCCCTAGACCGCCAGGTCACCAAATTATATTTATAAATAACGCACTGATCTCGTTGTAGGGAGACCAAGGTTCAAATCTCGGTCTGGTTTGTTGAGGTTTTTTTTATAAAAATTGTTTTTCCCACTGCCTCCACTCAAATGGGGGTACACTTCCACTAAATATCTCCATAATCCCTAAAACCATTGGAGTGAATTGGTACACAAGTAAGTGTATAACCCGAACCGGTAGAAAGGTGTGGTGCTAATATACTACCCGTTCGGATTATACCCTAGTGTACTAATTTACTACGATGGTTTTAGGGATTAGGGAAATTATATTTAGCGGGAGTGTACCCCCATTTGAAGTGGAGGCAGTGGAAAAAACATTTTTTGAAAACCACCCTCAGTACACCCGACCGAGATTCGAACCGTGATCTCTCAGTTATCGGCATTCTAGTCTATATAAAAGAGTAGTGCGTTAGACCGTGCGACCAATGAAGCTGGTTATTTACTTATACATAGCATTCCCTTACAACAGTTGTAAAAGCAGTTGTTTTTCCTTCTTTTTTACGATTAACCACTTAAAATCGTCAAAAATGTTCTCAACTACCCTAATAGTTTATCAAATAACTAAACCAGAGTGTAATTTATATTCAAACCAAACACTTCTTCAAACCGTGTTTCTTCTACTTTTTTTTATTTGTGACAAAAATCAATACATATATTTTAAATTAATAAAAACTTTCGACAAATTTTCCATGTCCCTTAGCTAAAATTTGTTTGAAGCTTGGACATAAAAATAGTGAGCAAATATAAAAAGATAATATGACAAATATTTGAATTAAAACTCATAAAATATTACTGAATATTAATATTGATTTGACTTGATTCGTTTAAAAGTTCAACTATCTTTCCAAATTAGGTTTAAATTTTCCTTTCTTCGACCAAAACGAAACCACTCGCCTACCTTGAACATGCCGCGTACCCCAGGTTGAAACAATCCGGGCTTTGAGGGTAAAATTCCACATTTATCATCTCCATACTAATTTTGTATTTCAGTTTAAAAGTTAGTAAAAAATATCTTGTTTCATCTGGCTCAGGAAAATTTCTTTTGAGGCGTATTAATATGGAAATAACTTTAAATAACCCATCACTAAATACGAAAATTAAACGGAAACGAACTATACCCCACCCTATGGGGAAAATAGAACTTACTAGCCATCACTAACCAAGGCCAATAATTTCGGAGGGGAGGGGTTGGTGGGCACAAACTGCCAATTGCGGTAAGTTAGAAAAAAATCTAAGTGATAAACAGATCTAGAATGTATCTTAAGAGCTTTTTATGGTAACACAGCCCCCTAATTGGTACTTAATATCTTAATTTTGATATTTTTCAAACCAATAATAAAGCAAATATATATTTAGTCCATAAAATTTTGAGGGTGGGGGTTAGCGCGTCTTGTCATCAACCGTTTCCAGCCTGTGGCCGGGTCAGTCTAGTTAAATTCCTCCATCTACCTCTACTTCCACCGTTCTTCTCCTCTCACTTGCACACTTTACATTATCTGCTCTTGTCTTATCTTTCTTTTCATTTCCTGCGGTCTTTTTCCAAAATACTTCAACTCCATCGTATTCTTCAGCATCCTCTCTTTTACCATCCTCATTACATGTCCATACCATCTCAGTCTTGCTTCCTCTACTATCTCATGTACTCCAACATCCTCATTACATGCCTATACCATCTCAGTCTTGCTTCCTCTACTATCTCATGTACCCTCTGTAGTCCAACTCTTTTCCGGATAGATTCATTCCTAATCATGTTTCTCCTCGTGACTGCTAACATGTTCCTCACATCCTTCATTCTTCCCATGACCTACACTTTCTTTAGTTGTATTAATACAACCTTTTTCTGTCTAAATGTTAAATATTCTTATATAATAAAATATTGTGTATTATTTCCCAGTTATGTTAATCTGGGTGATCGGGCCAATTTGATGTTCAGACCGACACATACCTAAGCTCGAATTAAACTGGCCCATACATTCGGTTCTAGGTATCGTGTTGTCTTATATTGAGGATAGCAAAGTATTTTAGGCATGTTAAGCCCGACTATTAAATTGGCTCTAAAATTTATATTATTATTTACTGGTAGGAACAATTTTATTCGCACAAAATTATTATATATAAAAATAAAATTATCTCATGGCAAATGATAAAACGGAAGAACTTTTAAATAATAAATAAAATCTAGTTTAAAAAAATATCCACCCTTGGGCGATATTAGACTGATTAAAAAATGCAACTTTGTTTAACCAAGATAGCCTAAGATACATTCTTGCTTTACACCGATATGTTCTTAACAGTCTTGGATTAATTTCTCTCAGAATGGATCCAATAGTTTAGACAAGGTGAGTCATTATTTGTCTGGCCAGTCTGAAGGTGATTCCTTATGAAAACATAGGTAGGGACTATTTGGAACAAGTTTTCAGAGATTTACTATCTTAGTTCAACAAAATACCATCCAGGGATTTGCTGTTTTTAGCTAAAGTTGAAACATATTTTTTTTAATAAAATAATTTTAAAACGTGATTTTTAAGGGATTATTACTCCCTTAGTAATCAATTAAATGGAAAAAAAAGTCGTCCATATAGTTTCTACTTGTTTTTTCATAAAAAAAAATCACCTCCCTGGGGGGGGAGGGGGGGGAAGGGGCTGAGACCAATAACGACTCACTCTGTATACAATTTTAATATTTGGATTCACATCCTGGCGGCCATATGGGTTTCCAGTTTTAAAATAACGGGTCTTCTCGTGAAGATCAGACTGCACGTACCTGGTACTGCTGATATTCCGAGATGAGATCGTTCATGTTAGACTCGGCCTCCGTGAACTCCATCTCGTCCATCCCCTCCCCGGTGTACCAGTGCATGAAGGCCCTGCGCCTGAACATGGCCGAGAACTGTTCAGACAACCGCTTGAACAGTTCCTGGATCGCCGTCGTGTTGCTGATGAACGTCGCGGACATCTTCAGACCTACACAAGGTGACGGAAATACGACACACGTACAAACATATTCCTCAAAATGGTCGAGCGACAGTGTCAGCATTTATGTTTATATTTAGAGCCTAGAGTTTTAAGATAAACTAAACTGAAACATCACAGCGATGGCTACATTATTATTATTATTATTATTATTATTATTATTATCACTGCGTCTTACTACCCGTTCGGGTTATACGCACTTACGCTAATGTGTAATGTTAGGGTGATTGTGAGATGAAATGGAGGACCTACATTTTAACGTGGAATCCGAACCACGGTGGAGGCCTGGCATTCCCCACATTCACAAGATGTCTTGTCAGAGGTGAAGGAAGGGTTTGGTAATCAGATAAAGCTGTGCCGGGACCGAGGATTGAACCCTGGACCCCCAGCACAGAGGTCCGACACCTTACCTCCTAGACCACCAGGTCACTTACAAAAGCATACACCAATAGCTACAAGTGTTTGGAAAAGAAATAATTAAATAGTCCGTTAAAAACTGTTTTATTAACCACTTATGAGAGATAAGTGTTGGCATATAAGCTTACAAGAAATCGGCATGGGGCGGGGAGAGAAGATCTATTTCAGGTGCGTCGTATCGTGGTTCGAACCTCCATCTGCAAGTCACTGGCAAAACTGTATATTTCAAGCGTGATGCCTCAAGACAGTGTGACCACTTGCAAGGTTAGTTAGGTAATGGAAGATAAAGTAACATCTAAAGTCGCTTGGTTTTTAAGACTTTACTTAAAGTACTGCCTAAAGTCGCGCTTACACGAAGTTCATTTGAATGGATTATGTCATTTGTATTGGTAATATAACACCTGTTAAGTGTGTTCTATTTGTTATCGGTGGGACTGCAGGTTAAGGCGTGACATATGGTATGGTTTGCTGGTGACTGACAAGTCAAGGCTTCCCCAAACACAAATGGGAGGTACTGATTCTACCAAACACTGCTTTCCTCATCTCTACCCATTCGGCGTTAATATGTGGATCTCTCACAGGGCTAGCACGACTGGTACACAGTTTCGTTAAAAATGTATTTGTACAAGCATGCCGAAACTTGGCACTTACGACACTTTACAAATGTCACCACGCCCCGGACTTTAGGCACTTATATCACAGATACGACACCTCAGTGACATGAGTAGTGAGTGATACCCCTCCCGTCAGTTTACAGTGATTTGTATGTTTACCTCTTAAAACTATAAGAAGGGTGTTAGGGGGGGTGGGTCAAAGGCACATCTTCGAGTTGCGATGATTGTCTTACCAGAGGCGTAACTAGACAGTAATGGACCTCATGGTGCCTCAGACTCCAAAATAAAAGAGATCCCTTCCCACCAAACAATTTCTGTAATTTTAGATTATAATAAATTACATTGAATTATGCCACCTTTTCTCCACTGGGTCTGGAACCCAACCCGTCGATTGTGTGAAGGTCTGTACATGTTATTGATGCCAAGGGGTATCTACATTTAATGCAATATGATTTTGGTGGGGATTTCGGGGGAGGTGGGGGGGGGGGGCGAAAGTCTGAAAAAAATTGTCAAATATAAAAAAAATGGTCAAATATATCTAAAAAAATGGTCAAATATCTAAAAAAATGGTCAAATATCTAAAAAAATGGTCAAATATCTAAAAAAATGGTCAAATATCTAAAAAATGGTCAAATATCTAAAAATGGTCAAATATCTAAAAATGGTCAAATATCTAAAAAATGGTCAAATATCTAAAAAATGGTCAAAAATAAAAAATGGTCAAAAAATTATTGAAAATTTGATAATGAAAAAAAAGTCTTACAAGATGGCAAAAGTTGAGTGTGGACATTTATAATGTATAATACATTTGCAACAATTTATAATTTCACTTTCATTTGATAATTAGTTATGCTTATGGAAATCTAAATCTGCACTAGCCTAGAACAGAGTCTCCTTTAGCTACTTACCTTTGGGTGGGATGTCGCAGACTGCAGTCTTTACGTTATTCGGGATCCATTCCACGAAGTAACTGCTGTTCTTATTTTGAATATTCGCCATCTGTTCGTCTACCTCCTTCATCGACATGCGGCCCCTGCAAGAGAAATCATAACTAAAACCTACAAACACGTCAGCTCCTCCAAAAAAGACTGCGAAACATTAAGCCCATCTCCAGAATGGGTCAAAATTATCAAGCATACACCCTGTGGAAACATTTCCTAAATAGATACAATAAGATCATAAGTTCATATGAATCAACTGTTCTAGAATATCTGTCAAAAGTATCATGAGATTTGATTACACCTTTTTTTTCTCTCTTCACTTAAAAGTTGGTCATCTACACACATGACAGATATTCAACAACCTTTGAAATCACCATGTGAAGAAAATTAAACTCATTGTTTGTACTGTAGCAATATTTTATTTATTTTTTCCAAAAAGTTTTGACATAACTTTTTCCTAAAACATTGATATAAAAACTGCAAAACACTGGTCTTTTATCGCGTTCCCTGCATCACCTCCTTAAGGTCACCAGCCTTCACTTGAATCTTAAAAAGCCAATCGGAATATTTTGACGTCATTAGATTATTATTATTAGCACCGCGTCTTACTACCCGTTCGGGTTATACGCACTTACGCTAATGTGTAATGGTAGGGTGATTGTGAAGATGAAATGGAGGACCTACAGTTTAACGTGGGATACGAACCACGATGGAGGCCTGGTATTCCTCACATTCACAAGCTGTGATTAGTTTTGCAGAACTCTTTGACAATTTTAGTGCAATCTGAACCTTAGCGTGGTGTCTAATACTGTCCTACATTGAAAATTCTATAGTTTGCCAGTTCAAGTAAATCTTCCAAGGCTGTAAATAAATCTAAATTTAAATAACACCGCGTCTTACCACCCATTCGGATTACACACCTTGTAATAATTTCGCTCATAGGGGTAAGGAAGATTGTATTTAAAAGACAGTTTAACCAGAAATTACATGGAGACAGAAAGGGGGGGTGGGGATATTTATGAAAAAACGCCCTCAATACACCCGATCGGGATTTTTAACTCTGATTTCAGTCATCGACAATCCACTCCTATTAAAAAATCGAAGCCTTAAGACCATTTGACAACCGAAGCGGGTTAGACACGATTTACAAAATCTATCAGTGTTTAAATTAAAATTATTCAAGATTTTCATTCCAGCCGATATTTGGTTAATTTTATCTTCCACCGAACCATTTGTTAGGCACCCGCAAATATTTTGATATAAAGTTGATTCCTCTCCGTGTCAGGATTTCAGTATACACCGCATGGTAAGTGACAACATTCTGGCATGTATTTACGTTATAAAGAAGATAATTTGAGTAGTTACATGAAGATAAGCTTACTGTGGACAGCCATCCATGAAAAACGCAGTCCAACGTGATCGTTAATATAAATTCCGAACAATCTGAAGGTTGTAAGCTGTTAATATAAGTGAGAAATATCTTTGATGAGATACACAAACAGGTGACCTGGTGGTCCAAGGGGTAAGATGTCAGACTTCTGTGCTGGGGGTCCGGAGGTCAATCCTCGGTCCCACCACAGATTTATCTTATTAACAAACACTTCCTTCACCTCTGACAAGATATCTTGTGAATGTGAGGAATGCCAGGCCTCCACCGTGGTTCGGATCCCTCGTTAAACTGTAGGTCCTACATTTCATCTCACCATCACCCTACCATTACACATTAGCGTAAGTGCGTATAACCCGAACGGGTAGTAAAGATGCGGTGCTAATAATAATAATGAATATACACGTCTTGCATCACTCACCTGAAGATGGCGGCGACGGTGAGGTATCGCCCGTGTCTAGGGTCGCAAGCGGCCATCATGTTCTTGGCGTCGAACATCTGCTGGGTGAGCTCCCCTACCGTCATGGCGCAGTACTGCTCGCAGTTCCTCGACGTCAGAGGGGTGAAACCCGGCATGAAGAAGTGTAGGCGAGGGAACGGGACCATGTTGACGGCGAGTTTACGGAGGTCCGCGTTCAGCTGACCCGGGAACCTGGGGACAGAAGCGTCAGGATACAAACACACCGGAAAGGGAGACGGAACTCTCCAAAGGTCGTGGGCACTGGTGATGAGGGACAAGATAAATATAACACGCTACTAGCTTCTTTTTCTTTAGCACCACTTCTTACCAGTTAGGGATCAGGAACCTTTAATGCATCGGTAGTTCACCCACATATGCGTAGAGGGAGAAAAGAAAACAATTTTGGAAAAATCACCTCAAGTATACCCTACCGAGATTCTGGCCTCGATCTCTGTTATCGGTAGTCTCAGTATATTACGAGAGTAGCGCGTTACATCACGCGACCCGCCTCTGTGGCGTAGTTAGCTAACGCGCTAGTCGTGTTGAGCTAGACTGCTGAGGACGAGGAGATCGAGGTTCGAATCTCGGTCGGGTGAACTGTTTGTTTTTTTCCTAAATGGTTTTCCACTCTCCCTCCACGCAATGCGGGTTCACTTCCTCTAATTCAACCTTCCCAAGTCCTAATCCATTAGAGTAATTAGTACTTAAAGCGTATAACCTGAACGGGATAGTAAGACACGGTGCTAAGTATTATTATATCACGCGGCCAACGAAGCGCGTGTTTTTCACTCGAGGTAATTTAACTAATTATAATTAATTCGTTTATGACTGCATACATCACTACCACGTTCAATCTAGGTGTGGATTCTAATCTAGACAGTTCTAGAATATTGGTCATGGGCATACTGTAATGTGAACATAGCTTCTTAAATAAATGCGGAGGGAATGTCCAGTTTAAATTTCGTTTCAAAAACCGCCGAGATTATTATGTGTAGAAAGCTAGTTAGATTTATTTCAGACAAAACAAAGTTCTGTTATAAAAACTGTTAAAATAATAGCTTATACAAAAGTTACCTTCCACCCCACCTTAAGGAGGATGAAAAAAAACTACTACATGATGTTAGTAAGCAATCCAGCCATACCGAACACCTGTTGGCGAAGAGTGTTCCAACTTGGGTGGATAGAGGGTGCCATGTGGTCAGCACAACAGACCCTCCAACTATTAATATCAGTTTTCTAAGCCGGGGACGTTATTTCAGCCCCCCCCCCCCTTGAACCCCTCTCCCATTCAAGTATCTCCTCACTTGTGCTCAGCGAGGTCTAGTTGACCTCGTTCCAAGCCCTTTGTGCCACAGAAAACCTGGAAGTGCCTAGGATAGACCCCAGGACTTCTAGAGCTCTACGCCAGTAACTCTGAGCACTAAGCCACAGAGGTGATCAGAGAAGGATGAAATACATCCGCATTTTTACGGAGAGGAGGTGGTCAAATCTGTGCAAAAGTGAAAGTGCAAAACCATCCCTAGTCCTCCCAATTCAAAATCAATCAGTATATTGCGAGCATGGTGCCTAAAACTGTGTGACCATTGGATGGGGGTGGTATGAACTTTACAGGGATATAAAGCCCTTATAAACTTAATACAACGTTATACCCTAGTTAACCTTTGTTTTACAGCTTTCTTGTTCTTCTGCGAATTTGTCCCGAAACAGTTTTCAACTGAACATATTCCATTTTTCTCGGTTCTGAGAGTCTTCTTTTATCCTTTTGTAGCTTTTTACTTTCTATATATCTGTTAGCTTTACAAACCTACTTCCTATCTCCCCCCCCCCCCCCCTTT
>CABEEJ010004625.1:27954-40386 GCA_901482245.1 Timema douglasi
CCCGGGGGGGGGGGGGGGGGGGTTACACGCAACAAGCTTAGACAACATTAAGCTAGACTCAATTAAGACTATAGCCAAGTCCATTTTAATCGAAGAGTGTGCTCCATGAATAGAGGCTCTGTCCAGCTCAAGAGTTTATATAAGGAGAGATAATTAAATGACTCCCATTCCTATTCGGGAGCGACATCGTCTTAAAACGTTTCCTACCACAACAGTCTTACAGTTATAACAAGGAACGGAAATGAGTAAACAGCGCTACCAACATTCCCCGACGCGCGCCGAGGGTACGTGATCCCCTGTCCCATGAGTCACAGCGCCGACCTTGGAGCTAGACAGTTGGCAACGCGCGAGGCAGCGGCAGTTCCAGTAAGGGGGGGAAAAAAAAAAGGACGCTATAGTCTCTGATCTTTATTTAGTTTAGTTTTGTATCCGACCTAGGGCGAGAATGTTGAATGCGCAATCTATCATCGATCTTTTGATACAATAATACTTTACTGGCCATTGATTAGAAACAATAGTTTCACTACCTCAATCTTTAATTTATTAATTCAAATGCGCAGTCTTCACAACATTTAACAACGTATCTAACCATAGCGAGCACTGCCACAACTTGAAAGCTCCACGATAGCACTGAGCTACATGTCACGGATAAGCTCCCATTATTTAACCCACCTCCAACAAAGGTGTTGCTGTCCCTTTTGACCCTCGTTCTTACGGCAAAACTTTGATATATATCTTAAAATCAAATAATCACAAAGTAATTTAAAACTAAAAGGAAGTATTTAATTATTATTATTATTAGCACTGCATCTTACTACCCGTTCGGGTTATACGCACTTACGCTAATGTGTAATGGTAGGGTGATTGTGAGAATGAAATGGAGGACCTACAGTTTAACGTGGAATCCGAACCACGGTGGAGGGCTGGAATTCCCCACATTAACAAGATGGTCTTGTCAGAGGTGAAGGAAGGGTTTGGTAATCAGATAAACCTGTGCCAGGACTGAGGATTGAACCCCGGCCGCCACCATAGAAGTCTGACACCTTACCCCTAGACCGCCAGGTCACCGTTATTTGATTATAATAATGCTAACTTTAATTTTCTTTTAATTCTTCGTTACTCTGCGATTATAATAAAAAATATAATTGTAGGCTTCAACCGGCACAAGAAAACACGAGTTGAAGCCAGTAATTTTGCAGTTTTTACCAAAACATGTTTTTAGGTCAAAATAGATCTTAATTCTCCAGTATAAACAGTTAAATTGTCTTCCCAATGTGTCTTCAGTTCTTTTAATGTGTCAAGATTGAGTCAGACACCTTAGTAAGTCGGTAGAATGTCTGCCTACCAAGCGAAGGGTCCCGGGTTCGAGCCGGTGTTGCAGAAAAATTATCAATGGTGAAAATATGGATTTACCCTTTCACATTGATAAATTAATGGTTGGAGACTAGGTGATGTGTCTGTCCTAGTCTTTAGTTACATTATACGTCATATGAAGTTACGACAGTTCTAACAAGCCGGTAGTGGACAATATAAGGCTTGAGTAAAAGAAAACTAACCCAGGCCACAGGCTGGAATTATTTGGACTTTAAATTATTTTGGTGTCTTCTGTCTATTGCTTAGGTGCGGCCGAAGGGAGCGCAAGTATTTTTACAGTTTTTTTTATAGAATCGAAATTTTTTGGTCAAACTAAATCAAATATTTATCCAGTTGCAACATAAGAGTTTAGTTTTCTGCACATATTGATATCAACAGATCTTTAATATCCGTCAAGGGTGTCCTGGAATTGTCAAAACTTTCTCTTTATTTAAAAAAAGGTTTTGACAAAATTCCAGGACACCCTTGACAAATATTCGAAATCTGTTGCTATTATCATGTGCAGAAAACTAAACTTTATGTTGCTACTAGAGAAATATTTTCATTTATTTCGACCAAAAAATGTCAATTCTATAAAACCTGTAAAAATACTTGCGCTCCCTTCAGCTGCACCTTAATTGGGTCCCACATGCAATGATACATCCTGTATTTTTTCTTATTGTATAGCTAGCGTAATGTTATAGTGATCTTAAGCATTTACATATAGGCCTAATTTTCGCACGTACGTCACAAACTACCTCAAATATAAGAACGACCCCGTGCATGGGAAGACTCCTGGACAGCTTAGTGATTGGAGCTTTGGCTTACTGATACAAGGTCTCGAGTTCGACTCCCATGTCCAGGTGTCATTCTTCAATTCAAATAATATATGCAGTTATGGGGACAAATAGAAATATGGCTCGCACAACCAAAATAGAATAAAGGCATAGTTTACCCAGCTGGCTACCTCTAGGCCAAGGTTTCTATACTGGAAATCTCCAGGATAAATGACGGGGAAACTTAATTAGTGGTTGATAATACATGTATATGACCCGCTTCGGTGGCAGCGAGGTCTAACACGCTAATCTCATACTAGACTATACTGACGATGAGGGGGAGATCGAGGTTCGAATATTCGTCAGGTGTACCAATGGGAATTTTTCCAAAATGGTTTCCAACTACCTCCACAAAAACGCGGGTACACTTCAATGAAATATAATCATCCTAATCCCTTAAACACTTAACGAAATTGGTACATAATGTAGGTTACAACCATAACTAATGATTAGTAAGACACTTAAAAAAAAGTATATTCGCTAGTTACCCTTCCTCCACCTCTGACATGACGTCTTGTGAATGTGGGGAATACCAGGCCTCCACCGTGGTTCGGATCCCACGTTAAACTGTTGGTCCTCCATTTCATCTCACAATCACCCTACCATTACACATTAGCGATAAGTGCGTATAACCCGAACGGGTAGTAAGACGCGGTGCTAATAATAATCATAATATATTCGCTAGTTCAAATAGGCCTAGTTTTGTGAAGATATTCAGCGTCAAAGGCAGCGAGAAAGATGTGGGAGAGTCTCCTTAAAGAGAAGTGAGTCATTTCCCCACCACCACCAGTAGCAGCTGCCATCATTACAGCAATAATTAACGAGGTAATTTAACTCCTCAATGCCCTCTGTACTCTGGTCTGCCCGAACATAAGCAACCGTAACTCCAAAGTTTCAAAGGAAAACTTGGGTTTATGCTAGTTTCAAAATTGCTTCCATGCGCCACTCAATTACATCTGACCGGAACATATTCAATCATTCATCGCCTTGCCAGTCGTTTTGCAGAAAATGTTTAAATTATATTTTTATAAGGTCCAAATTAATTACGTAATTACAGGTAAGACTATATATATATATACACACACACACACACACACATTTTTTAAAAGCAAAACACTTTTGCCCTGCTCAAATTTAAATCCGACTGATTTTCTGTGTGTGTTGTTGGAAAAGACAAGCTTCTGTGTACTTCACCGAGGAGCTTTGATCGGAGATTTATCTCATAGCTCATGCATTTATTACAATTTTTTTTCTAGTTATACCATTTCTAATGAGGATTCAGAAATAGATTAGTACCTTTGATATCAAAACTGTGTTAACGCCAACATTGTTGTATGGATGTAAAGTGATGGTCTGTCAGTAGAAACACAAGAGCAAGGAGAATGCAGTTAGAATGAGATATCTAAGAAAGGACGTGGAAAAACTCGTATTGACAGAGTCGGTAATATATGGGTGCTGAAGGAGTGCTGTTTGAAAGTGAATACAACAGGTCAATGTGAAAGTATTCTTCGTTTGTTTGATCATGTCGAGAGGATGAGTGTGGATCGAGTGATGAAGCAAATATATGAAGGTAGAGTGTGTGGATCAAAAGGAAGGGGTAGGTCATGTAAGACGTGGCTAAATGTTGTAGATGAATGTGAGAAACATTTAAGAGTTTCAAGAATAAAAGAGCATGTGTAGCTCGGAGTATGGATGTTGTTGAAGCGAAGGGAGAATTCGAGAATAGGGAAGTGTGGAGAAAGTTAGTGGGGCCGGATTAAGTACGGAGTTGGTTTTTAGAGCTATATGCACAGTTTATTGCCTACCCCGTAAGGGAACGGGGTGATTAGGTATTTAATTTAATTTTAGTAATAATCGCCCCTAAAATAGCCTTCCCCCGAATAAATAATATAAGATTTTGAATTTTACCTCTAGCACTAGCCATATTATCAACACACAAATTAGTTGTAGCATATCCGCATATTTACACTATGATGGGTACGACGAGGGTGGAATTTAAATAAAATGTACTCTCATTTGCGAGAAGAGAGAGTGAGCAAACATTTACGAAACAATACTCGGCAGACACGACTGGGATTGAATTACTTGCCACCAGCATTTTTTTTTGTTAGAGCGACGCCTTCAATCCATATAACCAGCGATGCGTGTGGAGGAAGGGGGGACCGCCAAATTTGGTTTTAACTAGAGACGGGAAGGGGGAAGGGGGAAGTGGGAACCGCCAAGTTTGGTTTTAACTAGAGACGAGACAATCGAATTCGATTGGATTCCGATACATTTGTAAAAAATCTCAAAAGGTATATTAGACTACAACAATACCTTGACTTTATAATACAATTCTAAGCAATTGGTAAGAAGAATTTTCTACAGACTTATGTAGTTACGAGAGTAACAAAATAAATTAAAAACTTTAATTTTTTTAATAAGATCAATTTATATAAAAAGTGTCACATTTGTTGTATAAGAGTTGATATAAATGACAAAAAGAAAAATTTGTCAATGTGACACCAAGGTACCAACCCTTCCTCGAGTGACGATGACTGGCAGATCGGGGTTCGGGTCTACTGAGGATGATTTTTACAAAACGATTTTCCACTCCTTCCACTCCACGAAAATGCGGTTACACTTTCTGTTTATATAGCCTTCCTATTCCCTAAAATCATTAGTGTAATCAATACACGAGCGTACAACCTGAACGGATAGTAACACGGGGTGATAAAAAGATTTAATCTAAACATTTTCACTTGATTAAAAATTGAAAGTATTAAAAAAATAACTAAAGATTCTAATTTCGATTGGAGATTCGAACGAAAAAATCTTTAAGATTCTTATTCAAGAAATATATAAAACTCGACTCTTCTCTAAACACAAACACCATCTATATAAGGCTCTCTTCTTTGTTGAAGGATTATTGAAGAGTTCGTTCAACTTATTTATCTTCAGCCCTCATGCATTCCTTTTGTCTGTTTCAGACGATAAAAAGAGAGCTTGATAACACAATGACGACAATGTTGGCCTTCCACTTTTGAAAGGGAAATTAGTTCCATTTGTTCAGTCGGGAGCTGTAGGCCCCCCCACACACTTTTTTGTAATAAACAACCATTAATCAAATCTATCACCGAGTAAAACATACAGCCCCTGCAATGGAATTAATCAATTAAGTTTAACTAAAACTACACATCACTCCAATAAAAAAAACTATGCTTAAAATACCCGATATATTAACGGATAACTTGTCGTTTAAATGGTCGATATATATATTAATTGGCACCCGCTCCGGTGGCCGCATGGTCTAAGACACTATTCGTGCAGTAGACGATCGGGGTTCAATAATATTTAATATTTAGCACCACGTCTTACTGCCCGTTCGGGTTATACGCTTTAAGTACTAATTACTCTAATAGATTAGATAATTGGGGAGGTTTATTTAGAGGAAGTGAACCCACATTTGCGTGGAGGGAGTGTGGAAAACCATTTAAGAAAAAAAACCTCAGTTCACCCGACCGAGATTCGAACCTCGATCTCCCCGTCCTCGGCAGTCGAGCTTCAACACGACAAGCGTGATAGCCAACTACGCCACCGAGGCGGGTGATCGGGGTTCAAATCTCGTCCGGGTGTACCAAAGGTGGGTCTTCCAAAACGATTTACCGCTATCCCCCACCGCCCATGCAAATGAGAGTGCACTTCCTATAAATACACCTTCATTTCTTAAACCTTTAGCGTAATTTGTACATAAGCGTATAACCAGAACGGGTAGTATGAAAGCGGTGGTAAAAATAATAAAATGAAAAGAAATAAATAGTTCAATGCAATATGATTAATATATTATTAACACATTTTACTATCACTGGATAAACAAATGGTCAAAACCGATCAAATAAAGATATCAGAAAATCTGTTATTTTATTTTAGGTGTAAAAAGATAATTTCTTTAATCCATTTAATCTTTGCCGAAGGTTCAAGATAAGGGATATTTTCATATTCTAACATATCCGTGTCATTGATTGGTTTCACTCTAAGAAAAATTTGGACAAGCAAAGTATATTTGGAAAATAATTAGCAAAGCGTGCTTCCAAATTGTCAACCTCACCAAGTTTATCTAAATCGCTAACTTTCAGTAAAACAAACTAATTTCCCGATTTAATGCTAGCGTTTTTTGTTTTGTAAACGCGTTAGAATTGAGATATTTCTCACTCGCGAAAACTTGATATCTGTAGCTTCAGGGTCAACAGCCAAGGTCAAATTTTAATAGGAAGAGCCTTATTTGACAGCAATAATAATAATATTTAGCGCCTCGTCTTACTAACCGTTCGGGTTATACGCTTTAAGTACTAATTACGCTAATGGATTAGGAATCGGGAAGGTTGAATTAGAGGAAGCGAACCCGCATTTGCGTGAAAGGAGAGTAAAACCATTTAGGAAAAACTACCCCCAGTTCACCCGACCTATATTCGAACCTCGATCTCCCCGTCCTCAGCAGTCTAGCTCAACACGACTAGCGCGTTAGCCAACTACGCCACCGAGGCGGGTTTGACAGCTAGAAAAGTTAATATATCTACCTTTACGTAGTCATACGTCAGGCCATATGATTTAGTACTAAGCAAACAGTAACAATATTAAATTAGTTTAGAGTCAATTATGGAACCTTTTAGTTTTTCTTTTTCCTAAACAGTCTTACCGCCTCCCCCCACCCCGCCTATGATAGATCGTCAGGGATTAATTAGGTAGCCTGCTTCGGTGGTCACATAGTCTAACGCGCTAATCTATTAGTAGTCTAGACTGCTAATGACGGGGAGATCGAGGTTCGAGTCTCTGTCGGGTGTACTGAGAGTATTTTATATAATGTTTTTATACTCTCTCCACGCAAATGCGGATACATATCCTTAAATATAGCCTTCATAATCCCAAAAATCTATTTGCGTAAATATATACGCATTTTCAAGAAAGGGGCGAAGAAAAATCTTCGTGATTCGAACCCCGACCTACCAATCACCAGCAAACCAAACTAGATTAGCCCGAAACCCAGGCCACGTTCCCGAAAAATGCCGGGTTTAAGTTTCAATCCAATACAAAATAAAACTTTAGTTGTTTTTTTACATAAAACGAGAGAACCCATTTATTTTATCAGTTTGTATTGTCCCAGTGGCTTTGTATCAGAATAAACATGATCGGCTTCTTTATTTGGACATGGACAGTGTAGATTCATTCAAGGTCATCTGGCAGTAATTTTACTGTACAATCTAACAAGTGTATGATCATAAGTTATAGTGAGTCAATGATTTCACATCATTACAGCTGAGGAATTAAAAACGGGGTAAAACTTGGCCATTTTATGCTTTACGCGTAACCACTGTTAAACTACCGGGTACTGTAAGGTATCGAAATTAAATTAAGTATAACCAGACATTCGTATGAGGTGAACACAGTAAAATATTCATAGCCTGTTAAAGAAAAGTCTGTTTTTAAATGTACAAGCAGTTAAAAAGTTGTGAAATCACACCTACACACACATACACACATCTATAAACACATTTATATTGTAATTTTTATAACCCGATAGTTGGATTTTAACTCATATTATAGTACACAATGTAGTTTTATATAATTTGTTTTTTTAAACCTAGCTCTATTGGTTAATCTTATTAATATATCCTAATTGATCACTGCAAATTAGATTTGGAATGAGTATTTAATGAAATTTCTTGCTTTGACTGTACCAATGTTAGAGCCAACACCAACTAGCAGAACATAATATGCCAGACTGAGGCAGAGGGTCAGATAATCTCAACTAATGACACACACACTCGGGTAAAGCGGACGCCGGCTTCCTCTCCTCTCTGGCCGGCGTTGCAAAGTCAAAGACATCGCTACTAGCCCCAAGATAACTTTCTTAACTTCACCTTCCAACACTTACCAGAAGCTTCATTGTAGTAGACGTTTATCCTCTCCAGCTGCAAGCTCTTGTTGTTCCCGGTGTAGTTCCCCGAGGAGTCGATCCCGTGCTCCTGAGAGATCACCTCCCAGAACTGAACAAAAAAACACACGATACAATATTAATACTCAACAAGAAATAATATTAAATCTTTTCTACTAGTTTTTAAGCCTGCTCCAAAATTGGTGGCCGATATTTTGAAGACGTCAAACCTTTATTTTTATTTGAGGTATTTAACGTTAACAGACTGATCACATCAGATCTATACATCTTTAAGTGAGAAAGAAAGGGTCTACCAATTTTACCGGGGAAGGTATTTTCACATACCTTACTGGGTTATCTGAAATGCCCACAATCTACATGATTCAGACGGCTTTACTTCCCTCCAAAGGAAGTTGTGCTACAGACTTTTATCGCCCAAGAAAGATACTTCTGACACCAGCTGGGTTTAAACCCACGAACATTGGGTCTTGAGGTGAGCACTTTACCCCAAGACCACAAAGGTCAGTGATGGAATCCTCCTGGTATTAGAGAGATTCGAGATTTGTAAAAAAAATCACAAAAAAGTTATTTTAAAACCATTTTATTAAGAATAGACAATTAGTAAGACCACAAAAAAATTGTATTAATATAATTAATCTACTAAAAGGGTTACTGATGACGTAAGAGACAACAAAATAGCATTTTATCTGTGGAACCAAGCGTTAAGTTTTTTAAAATTCACTTTTAAAATTTTTAAGTTTAACTAATATCGTAAAGATTCAAACATTCGAATTTGGATTCAAGAAATAAAGAGTCAACACATCAAGTTATAACGTATTGATTACCAAACCCTTCCTTCACCTCTGACAAGACATCTCGTGAATGTGAGGAATGTCAGGCCTCCACCGTAGTTCGGATCCCACGTTAAATTGTAGGTCCTCCATTTCATCTCACAATCACCCTACCACTACACATTAGTGTAAGTGCGTATAACCAGGTATAACCCGAACGGGTAGTAAAACGCGGTGATAATAATATAACGTATTAATAAGATACCAGCCCAAGTGTTTGTCTATGTCCCTCAGGATACGTAAGTCTAAACAAAGGAAAAAATTACTTCGAAAATGTATTAGTCGATATTAAAAAACAAAACAAGAATAAATCTTTTATAGCTTTACTAACGTAAAGAGCTGAACATTACATAGCTAATGCACTTCCCATGCCAGATAAAGTTTTGGAAAAATACATTATACTTTTGTCATGCAGTGGCCCGGCTATAGTTTACTGCAAATCGATCTAAATATGATAAAACAAATGACGTAAAATAATAAAATAAAAGAGTCCAACCCCTAAAGGTATCAATGTCAACAAGGACATTATCAACTCTTAGAATTACACCCTCCTCGCTAAATAGAAAGGAATGGGCCCGCATTGTATGGCCCCTAAAGAGCACTGCATCTGACCTCTTAATAAAAGTATATTAAAAGGGGGTCACTTTGAAGTTATGTCCTAAGGGGAACAAAGACGACTGATTATGTGGCGTACTAGTTTAATGCGCGTCTATACTAGACCAGGGGTGACGAATCTGTGGCACGTGGACAGGAAAAATAAATTAAACATCGTGTAAAACTTTCCCCAAAGCGTTTTAATTATTTGATATCAATAAAATCTCCCGTCATGTGACACAGCACTTTAAGTCAACGGTCAGAAATCTTCTTGGCTCGCACTTAAGAGCTTCTTTTGTGCTTTTGAAGACAACACGGTTTGAACCAAACATGACTACCAAAATGCAATCTGTCAAACTACTTCTAGACTGGCATGCTGACGAGGATATCAGGGTTAGAATCCCGGATGGGTCTACTAGGTGGTTTTTCCTAACGGGCCTCCCCACTCTCCTGAACAATGTAAGACGTGACTATTTAAAAAAAAGTTTTGGTTTGAAGAATTCGTTAAAAAAAACGTTACTAATAGGTGGCACCAAGGCTGTAGTCGGGGGGGAGGGGTGTTCAACCCGCCCCCCCTTCCCCAAAATTTTATGAATATGTATGTGGCTTTATTTATGGTTCAAACTATATCAAAATTAAGATACAAATACAAATTAGGGGACTGTTGTTACCATGAAAAACACTTGAGAGAGCTTCTAGAACTGTTTATCATTTAGGACTTTTTCTAGGCTCCTGAAATCATTGGCTGGTTACGTCCTTGGTGGCACAATATACAGTATTATTCAGCAAGTCTCCTCAGTGGCACACTGGTCAGAAAAGTTTCGCCAACCCTGGTTTGAACAACTCTCGTTAGTTGATGGAACTTGTTGGAAACCACAAGGAATAGGTTAACTCTTATGTCACCCAATCCTAAAAGTCAATTAAAAAGCTAATTGACCAAATGTAAAAAAAAATATTTATAGCCCACATCAATCGGCACACGGAATGAAAGGCGTAAAACTTGTAGTCTGGTTTCCCGGGGGTGGAGAGGTCCGGGTTCTTTCTTATCTCGGTCGGGTGCACAGAAGGTGTGGTTTTTTTTTTATCAATGATTTCGCACTCCCTCAACTCAAATTCGGGTATATTTAGTCAAAATTCCAACTTACTAATCCTCATACTCTATGTAATTGTACGAGGTTATGCCGGATACATAATAACTAGCTGGGCAAAATAAAATAAAATGTATGGCCTAAAATGAAAATATGGTTAAAATGCATAAAATAAAATATAGGTAGGCCTACTATATTTAACGAGTATTTCGGTTTGCCTATTCCAGCTAAACGCATGTGCTCTTTAGAAGAATATAGTGGATAAAAATAACTATCTAGTGCAAGTTTTAAAAGTTAAATTATAGAAATGTTTGAGGAGATTTAGGAAAAAAGATTTCTACTTATTACAATATTAAATATGTATTAAGCTGAGCTAAAAAGGAGTTTCTTTTCCTTAGGTTTGCATGTGTGACAGTTAAATGTAAGCCCCTTCATAGAATGACGATGTGAGACAGGTAAGGGGGAAATTGACGTGCAGACATTCAGCTCTTAACTAAATATTTAATCGTACGATGGGTTATTTCAAAATGAGATTCGCGCGCAAAAAAAGGCCTCTTCTTCCTTAAACAACCCTATATTTTGAGTTTAATTAATAAATAAACGTGGATAAAAATGTGGCATTGGCTTATTTTCAACCAACTTTAAAGCAAATTTGCGGGAATATGAGACTAGCCTTGGTAAAAAAAAAAAAAGTTTTAAATTTGACCTCTATCTAAATAATAGTTCTGCCTTTTTTATAGGCTCACAACAAAAAATTAAGATACTAGAGAACTAGCAGCGAGCTTTCATTGTTTTATCTTGAAATAAGAAGTTTCCTAGTTTTCTTCATTCCCTTTTTTGACATGACTAAGGGTGGTTGTAGGTAAGGGCAAAAGGGAGTTTAAGTTCAGACAGAACAGAAAAGTAGTTCCAGAAAAAACACAGATTAATACGATTAATACTTCTTGCCGACCAAGGCGACCACGCTAAGGTGTGATGGAAGGGGACGCGAGACAAGGTAATTGTTTTAGCAGTTTTTATAGCAAAACTTTTTTTTTGCCATATTAGATCAAATATTTCTCCAGTAGAAACACAGAAAAGTTTTCTTTACATGTCAATGTCAACAGTTGTTGAATCTCTCACAAGCATAGCGGCATTAGATTAGAAACTTTTTAAATAAATGTAAAGAGTTGTCATTAAATTCCAGGAGACCCTCGACAGATATTCAACAACTGATAGTCACCGTGGGAAGAAAATTAAACTTTGTACTGGAGCAATATTTTATTAATCTACACACAAAAAAACAATTTTTCTATAAAAACTAAAAAAACAAAGACCTTTTCTCGCGTCACTTTCGACCACACCTTAAGTTTCTCACAACAGCACTTGTGAATTGTGATGCGCGGGCATACCTTGAACTATTTTTTTTTTCAAACACCACGTCTTACTACCCGTTCGGTCTATGCGCCTATGTACCAATTACACTAATGAATTTGGGATAGGTAGGTTTTAATTGAAAGACAGTGCACCCACATTTGCGTGGAAGGAGAATGAGAAAACCATGTAGGGAAAACCACCCTCAGTGCACCCAACCGTGAACGAATCCCTACCTCAGTCTTAGGCAGTCTAGTCCAACACTAGAGTAGCGCGTTAGACCACGCGGTCACCGCAGCGGGTTTGAGCCAACTAAGTTGGTTAAGAACTGGTGCAGTTTTCAGAGTGTCAAGATTTTAACAGGAAAGGGTACTTGTAGGTATAGTATTATTTGGTCGCACAGACGGGAAGGGACCCCTTCTCTCTTTCCCATGATGTCTCTAGCC
>CABEEJ010004625.1:47623-61397 GCA_901482245.1 Timema douglasi
AATTAGAGGAAGTGAACCCGCATTTGCGTGGAGGGAGAGTGGAAAACCATTTAGGAAAAACCACCCCCAGTTCACCCGACCGAGATTCGAACCTGGATCTCCCCGTCCTCAGCAGTCGAGCTCAACACGACACGCGCGTTAGCCAACTACGCCACCGAGGCGGTTATTTTCTTTAATAATGAACTAAGAACATTTTTCCCGTAAATATATATTGTTTTAAATACAAAAGTTTCGACACAGCACATAAATGTTGAAATCCATATACCAATCACCGATAGACCGGAAGCGTTTCGTGCCTGAAACCAAATTTAAGTATATATAAAATAAAACTCCAAACAAGGTAAAAAAATGTAAGACTGAAATCACCCCTCAATTAAAAGTTTAAAACAATCACCCCAATGCCAGCATATCACTACATATAATCGCCAAAAATCCAATAGAATTCAGTAGCGTTGATATTAGGGACCAAGTTCCGTTAGTAAATACAGGGACTCGACCAGAGATTTCTAAACTGAGCATCAAATATAAAAACCCGCTTCGGTGGCCGTGGTCTGACGCACTACTCCCCTAATAGTTAGCCCGCTGATGACGGGGAGGGTTCGGATCTCAGTCGGGTATACTGAAGGTGGTTTTTACAAAATAGTTTTCCACTATTTCACCATAAATATGAATTTTCTATCTAAAGTCTTAATTTGAATACAAATGCGGATACTTAATTTAAATATAAACTTCCTGATCCATAAATCCATCAGCGTAACTAGTCTATAAGTGTATAACCAAAACGGGTAGTAAGACGCGGTGGTAAAAAAAAATATATATAGAGAGAGCACACAGCTCCGATATTTTACTTTTAACACACTTGACTCAAGTGACGTCATGACCATCAAGATAATGTTCAAATCCAGGGCAGACTGTTTAGGGATGCGTGGTTCTAAAGCAAACAATACTTATTAGTTATTATGGTTTAGAGTCTAAGGACCAGTTTCATAGTCAAATTTAGTACGCCTCAAGTCCGGCGCTACCCTAAGTTCATGTCGACACCTACCTAAACCAGAATGGAATGGGCCATTTTCCTATGCGAGAACGGCCCATTCCATTCTGGTCTAGGTAGGTGTAGTCTTGTATTTAGTGTAGCGCCGCACTTGAGGCGTACTAAATTTGACTATGAAACTGGCCCTAAATGAAAAACTATGAAAACACTTTTGGGAAAATCATCATCACATTAAAATAAAATTAAATATTTTTTTGTTAGAATAAGAAATTGTTTGTATATAATACTAAACAATGGCAAATAAAATTTTAAATATTTGTAAGACGT
Organism: Timema douglasi; assembly: GCA_901482245.1. Classification (NCBI taxonomy): domain Eukaryota; kingdom Metazoa; phylum Arthropoda; class Insecta; order Phasmatodea; family Timematidae; genus Timema; species Timema douglasi. Next base: position 48,942 of record CABEEJ010004625.1, read on the forward strand.
GGACAGATCTGCTTTGAGGTCACTAAAAGTGTGTTGCCTGTTAATAAGTTATTTAAAATTTTATGTTGTACTGTAAATTAGCTATGCTTATATTTCACTGGTATAATGAGAAATATTTTAAATATGGTAGATCAAAAAAAGTTACAGAACAATGTTTGATTTAAATGACTTTACAAATTATTGATAATATAAAGATAAGCTATGCTAATAATTCATAATACCACAACCCCACTGTGTATTGTAAAAAAATACTGATTTATCTTTTCTTTAATGTCTTGGGTAAGTTGCATAAGTTTAAATAACAAGTTTCACTTTCTTTAAAGTAGATTCAAAATAGTTTTAACATTTCGTAAGAATTAAATAGGCTCAGATGCATTTTTCAAACGAATTCACAGTATATTTACATTATAAATTATCTATCATTTGCTGACGTTAGAAAGATAAGTTTATGTTCATAATTGAATTACGTGACCAAACCTTTATTTAATAGATGTATCTTGCTTGACACGTTCATCTGTTCTGGAAGACAAGAAACTTTTTGCTAATTTGATGCGATAAGCAGAATCTATCGTGACACTGATGCCTCTAGAAATCGAAAATAGGATTCTAAATTGCCATGTTAGCTCTTCATTCGCTAGTGAGTTATGGGTTATGACGAAGGGGGCTAACAATATTCTATTTCCGGTTATATCGCGTTTCAAACCTCTTTTACCTAACCTAAAATGTCTCGAGAAACGAACCTGCCAGGATATGTCACAGCTCCCCCTTCTACACTACATACAAATAAATGTTCAGACTCAAATTTAAAACCAACTTATAAATAACCTCACCAGGGTAAAAGAATAGGGGGAAGGCTAAAATAAAAAGGAACTTAAAAAAACAGTCCTAAAGAGTTTAAAAAATGTTTCGAAGACTTCTTTTTTTCTCCCCTATAACCCCGCCCCCCCTCCCATCAAACGGTGTTGGTGAGAAATAAAAAGTGGTGTGTTAAAAGTCTAAGTGTCGAGATAAAAAAAAACCTTAGGAAGTCTCCAAAATGAGACGTTCCACATGGATGAACTTAACGGGAATACTGGGAGAGTCTTCTGTAGCAAGAAAATAACTTCGATGACAGCTATAAAGCATTATCTTCTGCCGTGAGTCACTCTTCTGCTACTAAGCTAAGATACGATACAGATTAAATAAAACTAGAGGTTTATAAATACACATCTAAGGACTTCCTACCAAGAAGAAGACAGAAATGTTCTTGTTAAGTGTAAGAAACTGTTGAACAGGGCGTATAACCATGGTCACATGTGCAGCAGAAACATGGACATTGAATTTAGGAAAGATTAGGAAAGTGGGGTGGCTATGGGAATGAAGTTTGTGAGGAGCATGTTAGCTGTCACAGGATAAATTAGATCAGGAATGAAGTTATCGGAGAACGAATGGGGGTACAGGGAGTACATGAGATAGTAGAGGAAGCAAGACAGATGTTATGGGCATGTCATGAGGATGTTGGAGTACATGAGATAGTAGAGGAAGTAAAACAGATGTTATGGGCATGTAATGAGGATGTTGGAGTACATGAGATAGTAGAGGAAGCAAGACTGAGATGGTATGGGCATGTAATTAAGGTGGAAAATAAAGGATGCAAAAACAATTATGCAGATGAAGCAAATAGGAAAAAAGATCACAATGGAGGCCAAGAATCATAGCAGAGGAAGCAGAAAACAAAAAGTGTGCACGCGATAGGAGAAGAATGGAAGCACAATGAAACGAGGAAGAACAGGGGAAGATTGAGGCATCTTACTAAAGTGACCCGGACACAGGCTGGGAACAGTTTATGGAGTAGGAAAGACAAGTCACGGGGACAAGAAGAAATAATTACGTCTGACAAACAAAAATGCAAAATGTTTAAATATATTAACTTGAGCGCATTCAAGCTAGTTTTAATTTACTCTTAGAGACATTTATATTCAGTTTTAATACATCTTACAAACATTAATGATAATAATCCCCCTACATACCTGAACGCAGGTATATTAACCTTTGCAGGCGTTCAAAGATTCCAAGTTATTCAAGAAATGGTTAGCCAACGCATGTGATCAATATCATATCTCTAAAGGATTAAAAATAATTGTAAGTTTTATAATTAAAAAAAGCCCTTTTAAATGTGAGAATATCTTACTAAACAAAGCTTCACGCAAGATGTATTTCTCAAAATGCTGAAATACATAACTAAACTTTCAGTTATGAAATTAACTGCCAGGGGATTGGGTGCTGTGTATGTTCTACAGGTCGGGGAAAAAACTAGACCAATAGTCACTTGAAAATTAAAACAAAGTAAATATTCACTAACTAAATAAAATCAAACTACAATATTTTTCTTCATTTTTTTTAAGATAATCACCGAGGTGAGTTCCACCGGACGCAAGGAAAACCTCACTACTTTTGTCTATCACTTTCCTCACCACAAGTAGTATAATTGTTTCTGCCCCAGCCTGTATATAATTAAGATGGTTTATAAGTCACGTTCTAATACGACCAGTATTTTCAGAACGTGCATGAATACACTAAATAATAAAATATAATAATAAAATTTTGTCTAATATGACAACCGGGTCAAAGCAATGCCTAAATATGGAATCTATACATGTATTTTTTTAAGCATCACGTCTTACTACCCGGTCGGTTTAAACACTTACGTACTATTTTATTTAGCACCGCGTCTTATTCCCGTTAGGGTCATACGCTTAAGTACTAATTACGCTAATGGATTAGGAAATGGGAAGCTTGAATTCAGAGGAAGTGAACCCACATTTGCGTGGAGGGAGAGTGGAAAACCATTTAGGAAAAAAACCACCCCCAGTTCACCCGACCGAGATTCGAACCTCAATATCCCCGTCCTCGGTGGTCTAGTTCAACACGACAAGCGCGTCAGCAAACTACGCCACCGAGGCGGACTACGTACCAACTACGCGAATGGTTTAGAGGATTAGAATAGCTATATTTCTAGGAAATGTACCCGCATTTGAGCGTAGAGTGGCAAAACCCACCTTCAGTAAACCCGACCGAGATTCGAACCTTAAGCTCACCATCGACAGTCTAAGTCTACTGCGAGAGCAGCACGTTAGACCATGTGGCCACCGAAGCGGGTTGTATTTATATTTATAAGGAAGGAATGAGTAAAGTCAAATCAAATTTAGAGGAAATGTATCAGCACTTGCTTGACGGTAGAGTGGGGGAACCCTGTACAACTGACCGACACCCGAACATCGACCTTTGTCATCGGCAAACCATCTAGACGAGACCTTCTCTCAACAGAGCAGTTTACTCGAGAGGTTTAGTTTTTAACAATATACCAAATTTACAGCATGCTAAGAGCATCAACACACCTGCATACAAATATTCCATCAGAAACTTCAAAAAAAAACAAACTTATCAGTGTCAAAATATAGCTCAACTGTAGCTGTATTCACCCCTATGTTCTTCCGTTGTCTGTTAAAGCTAAAAGCCTGCAGTATCCGGGCGGATTATTTTCTCTAAAATGTTTCACAGATAAAACTAAAAGCAAACTCTTTCAAGCCCAATACTTAGACATTGGTAAGTTATCTAAAGATCAGGTGTTTGAAATTATCCATAAGGTTTAGCCGGCTAGTATTATTTTAAGGCGTGGCAACGGCTTCTATCAGGAATCTGAAATGTTGGCAGTTACACAATCATTATGAATAAACTACCACGTAATTTTAAAGTTTACTAAGCAAACACATGAGGTTGGACACAATTTGGTAAACTTTGATGGGAGAGTTATTAATATGATCAAAATGTTCATTCCCATCCAAAATATTACGTTCGTTAACAGTTCAAGATCTTTCTAGAGCTACTTTGTTTTATTACGACAAACCACGTGATCAATGGACGTTAAGTGCAACAGAATAGTAGTAGTATTAATTAGCACCACATATTACTACCCGTTCGGGTTATACGCTTAAGGCGGCCGGGGTTCAATCCTCGGTCCCGGCAAAGATTTATCTGATTACCAAACCCTTCCTTCACCTCTGACAAGACGTGTGGGGAATGCCAGGCCTCCACCGTGGTTCGGATTCCACGTTAAAACTGTAGGTCCTCCATTTCATCTTACCATCACCCTACCATTACACATTAGCGTAAGTGTGTATAGCCCGAACGGGTAGTAAGACGCGGTGCTAATAATAATAATATACGCTTAAGTACTAATTACTCTAGTGGATTAGGAATTTGGAAGGTTGAATTAGAGGAAGTGAACCCGCATTTGCGTGGAGGGAGAGTGGAAAACCATTTAGGAAAAAACCGCCCCCAGTTCACCCGACCGAGATTCGAACATCGATCTCCCCGTCCTCAGCAGTAGAGCTCAACACGACAAGCGCGTTAGCCAACTACGCCACCGAGGTGGGTTCCAACGTATGTCAAGAAATGTTGAAAAACTGACAGATGAGAGACAATTTTTAACATCAAATAAGTCGTTGCCTTGCCTAGGCAGGGACTTTTACCCTATTTTACTAGTTTACTATTACATTTCGATGCTTCTAATGTTTTTCACTATGATCCCTAACGAAACTAATAAGCTTTCCAACATCTATTCTTAAAAAACCTACGAAAACTTTTAACCAAAATGAAACAGAAATTTGTAGCGAAGTAAACACAAGACGTACAAAAACTAACAGATATTCAACCGGCCGAGACGAGACCAGTCTTGACTGGCTTCATTTGACTGGATCGGACGTGACCTATTCATCCTGCAATAATTAGATGCCCCTTCGTTTAAACAATGTCAAACCAGTCATCTGAATCTAAAAGCGTCCGACTGAACTGTTTTAGTGTGAAATTAGCCTAAAAGTGTTAACCAGAAACAAGAGTGGAACCAGGCGCGTTTAGTTCGGTTGCTGGCCTCTTTAGTCAGTGGAGCACAAGGAGAAAGAAAGAAAAGTAGACACCCCCCGTTGCCCCATCAACCATAACAAGGGCTAAAATAGCATTTGGTGCATGGGGCAAGACCAGATTGTCTGCTGCAATATCATCCGGATTAAGGGGACTAAAACAGCAGACTTTGTACAGTCTAGGTTACAAGTTGATCTAGATTAAGGGGACCAATACAGTAGACTTTGTACAGTTAACGTTACAAGTTTATCAGGATTTAGGTGTATTATTATTATTAGCACCACGTCTTACTACCCGTTCGGGTTATACGCACTTACGCTAATGTGTAATGGTTGGGTGATTGTGAGATAGAAATGGAGGACCTGCAGTTTAACGTGGGATCCGAACCACGGTGAAGGCCTGGAATTCCACAGATTTACAGGTTGTGATTAATTCACGTCTTGTCAGAGGTGAAGGAAGGGTTTGGTAATCAGATAAGTCTGTGCCGGGACCGAGGATTGAACACCGGACCCCCAGCACAGAAGTTTGACACCTTACCCCTAGACCACCAGGTCACCTAATTAGGTGTACAAATTCATCCGAATTCAGTTGGGGGTGGAAGCGGACGCAGTTTTTAGGGCAAAACTTTTTTTTTGTCAAAATAAAATATTTCTCCAGTACAAACAATAAGAGTTTAATTTTATTCACAAGGTGAAACACTTCCAGGGACTATCTTTCATGAGCATAGACGACAAACTTTTTTAAATAAAAAGAAAAAAGTTGTAGTTAAATTCCAGAATAACCTTGAATAATATGCAATAAATTTTGAAGTCAACATGGGAGGAAAATTAAATTCTATATTTGGATGAAGCAAAAGTTTTGCCTTAAAAATTGTAAACACACACAGCAACAAGCTTTTTTACAAGTTTGCCTCAAAATACAAGTATTTTTATTTACCATCCAATTAATATAGGAAGAACTTTATCTGGCAGATAGAAAAAACCTTTTTTCAATCACCATGTCATACTATCTGTTCAGATTATACGGATATTATGATAGTCTAATGGGGTAGGTATGAGGAAGGATTTTAGAGTTAATATACCCGCATTTGCTTGGAAGGTGAGTGGGATGTCCGACAACTTAGCTCAGTCGGTAGTTCGCCTGCTGAGCTAGGTGTGCCGTGTTCGAATCCTGGCATGGTCGAAAAATCAATCATAAAGTGAAATGTGGGTTAGCCTTTATCACAGTGATAAATTTACGTCCGGGGGCTGGATGTCATGTTTGTTATATATTCAATCTAGTTTGTAAGTCGTGCGTATAAAGCACCAATAGGTTCAGAAAGTTCACGTTAAATACCTCAAATAAACTGGAGAAAAAAAATGAGGGGATGATATTTAATAAAAACTACCCCAGGTAGACCCAACTAGGATTAGAACCCCTACCTTTATTTCATTAGCAAGCCAGTCTTACACACCTTAGACCATGCACCACCAAAGCAGGTTCACTTATTTATTATAATTACTATCAATAATGAATTAAATAAAAGAATTTGAAATAAACATAGTTTAACTAATTGTTTAAAATGACGTGTGACGCCTTAAAATAAGTAAAAACTTTATCAATAATAATCTAATAAAATACCTTTGATCCAATTTGATTGCCGCATTGTCCTGCCTGAAGATGAACAATTTCACGCATCGTGTTGGCAGGGCTTGTAACTATGATAGACTTGTTATCGGTCACAGCGCTCAGCTGGTACTAAACAGCTTGTAATATCTGTCACTCGGGCACAATGCTTCAACCAGTGTTTATAACAGAGCAGCGCGCTCTTGTTGGTCCAATCGGAGGCGTCGTACTCTATCCCCCCCTCCCCCTCTTCCCCCTTCCAACCTAACAAAGCTAGTGTAAGTGTGAGTCAAATCCATCCCCCATGAGTATTTTTAAGGTGGGAGTGTAGGGGACGCGAGGAAAGGGCAGTGTTTTTACAGTGTTTAGAGTATTATTACTATTATTATTATTATTATTATTAGCACCACGTCTTACTACCCGTTCGGCTTGTACGCACTTAGGCTAATGTGTAATGGTAGAGTGATTTTGGTGACCTGGCGGTCTAGGGGTAAATTGTCAGACTTCTGTGCTAGCGGCCGGGGTTCAATCCTCGGTCGCGGCAAAGATTTATCTGATTACCAAACCCTTCCTTCACCTCTGACAAGACATCTTGTGAATGTGAGGAATGCCAGGCCTCCACCGTGGTTCGGATTCCACGTTAAACTGTAGGTCCTTCATTTCATCTCGCAATCACCCTACCATTACACATTAGCGTAAGTGCGTATAACCCGAACGGGTAGTAAGACGCGGTGATGATAATAATAATAATAATAATAATAGAGTGAGTTTGAGATGAAATTGAGGATCTACAGCTTAACGTGGGATCCGAACCACGGTGGAGGCCTGACATTCCCCACATTCACAAGATGTCTTGTCAGAGGTGAAGGAAGGGTTTGGTAATCAGATAAATCTGTGCCGGGACCGAGGATTGAGCCCCGGACCCCCGGCATAGAAGTCTGACACCTTACCCCTAGACCGCCAGGTCACCTGCAGTTTTTAGAGCAAAACTTATTTTGTTTTTGTAAAAATAGATAAAATATTGTTTCAGTATACAAACATATTTTAATTTTCTTCACATGTTGATATCAACAGTTGTTGAATATCTGTCATGAACATTGCGGCATTAGATGACAAACTTTTTAAATGAAGAGAAAAATTTGTCATTAAATTCCAAGAAACTCATGACAGATATTCAACAACTGTTGATATCAACATGTAAAGAAAACTAAACTATGGTCTGTGTTTGTACCGGAGAAATATTTTATTTATTTTAAAAACACTTGTTTTGTTGCGTCCTCTGCACACACCACCTTAAAGTGTGGATTTGCTTGTGCACTTAAGTGCAAGAATCTTAGAACAATGTTCACAGGAAAGACCTTCCAGAAGATGTAAGAATGTAAGAAGATAACAGTGACGTGTCATGGATTGTTACGATATCTAGAAAAGTTAATAAATCTACTTTCACATATTCATACGTCAAGTCATGTAATCTGCAGATGTCACTGATGATAGATATTATCAATATTTGAAGATAACACCAATAATATAGTAAAACGTTGTCATTTTTAACTGCCATTTCTGAGAAATTGGATTGTATAATGTTCTCCCACTATTGTCTTAGCACCGCGTCTTACTACCCGTTCAGATTAGCCACGATGAATATTAACGTTAATGATTTAAGGGCTTAGGAAGGTATGTATTAATAGGAAGTGTACCCACGTTTGCAGAGAAAGAGAGGGGAAAACCATGCCGCAAATAAAAACCCACCCTTAGTACACCCAACCGAGATTCGAACCTTGATCTCCCTGACCAAACATACGTAATATATGACCTACATGGAAGAGTATTTTCGTCGATACCTGAGGTACAGTTTAAAAACTAAACTCTTCTTACCCCGACTACATTCCACAACACGCCACTGGTAGATTAACAAACATTTACTAAATTAACATATCTCATCTTAGTTCAGTCGGTATCGTGCCTGCCTACTGAGCTAATGGACCCGGGTTCGATTACCAAAATGACCAAAAATGTATGAGGAAATGTGGAATTTACATTTTCATAGTGATAAATTAACTATTGGGGACTGGATGTTGTGCCTGTTCTAGTCTTACGTTAGATTATAAGGCATATGAAGCTACTACAGGCCTAATATGGCTTGGCTAAAAAACTGACCACAGGCTGTAAACAGTAATGTATGTAAAGTAAAACTGTCTATATCTCACCCGACTAAAGTGACATTGTTTGATAAACATGACAACTCCAGTACACGCGGCAATAAATTAAATTATCTAGATTTAGTATTAATTTTAATCCAATTTATTGGATTTATTATTATTATTATTTTTATTAGCACCGCGTCTTACTACCCGTTCGGGTTATACGCACTTACGCTAATGTGTAATGGTAGGGTGATTGTGAGTTGAAATGAAGGACCTACAGCTTAACGTGGAATCCGAACCACGGTGGAGGCCTGGCATTTCCCACATTCACAAGATGTCTTGTCAGAGGTGAAGGAAGGGTTTGGTGATCAGATAATTCTTTGACCGGGACCGAGGATTGAACCCCAGCCGCTAGCATAGAAGTCCTACACCTTACCCCTAGACCGCCAGGTCATCGATTTATTTGAGGTATTTAACGTGCACTTTCTGAACCAAGTGATTATATCAGTATACGAGAATGTCTATGAGCGAGAGCGAAATGTCCCACCAATTTTGTATTTCCAAGTTATTATACAATTCCACAATAGACATGGGACCAACGGCTTTACTTTCCCTACGGAGGAAGTTGTGCAACGGATTTTTATCGCCTCGAGGAAAATCTGTCGATCCCGGCTGGATTCGAACCCACGAGCATCGGGTCCTGGGCCGTAGGTTCGGTAATTTATTGGCTTGACTTAATGAACCGAACCAACCGGAACAGCTCGTCCTACTCGCCTCGGTGGCGTAGTTATCTAGTTTCGTGTTGAGCTATACTGGCTAGGACGGGGAGATCGAGGTTCTAATCTCGCTCGGGTGAACTGGGGGTGGTTTATCCGAAATGGTTTCCTCTCTCCCTCCACGTAAATGCGGGTTCACTTCCTCTAAACTCAATCTTCCCAATTACTAACACATTAGCATAATTAATACTTAAGCGTACAACCCGAACGGTTAGTAAGACGTGATACTAAATAATAATTTCAATTTCCTGTATTATAGTGGTGGCCAACAGTCGTAGGACCTAAAATAGGTCAGCACTGAAAGTACACAATTACCTTACAAATATAAATATTTACACGAGAAAATAAGATAAACAAAAATGGCCAAATAATTTTATATAATGATTAATAGTTACAGAAATAGTAATTAATAATGATAAAATTTTTAAAAAATAGCAATAATAACAAAAACTAAATAGTGGTTAAAAGCTGTAACAATATGCAAAAAAATAAATCATAATATTGTAAAAATTAGATATTGTAGGCAGAACCTTTTAGTGATGACAATAANAATAGTAATTAAAAATGAAAAGAATAAAAATAGCAATAATAAAAAAAAAACTAAAGCAGTGGTTAAAAGCAGTAACAATATGCAAAAAGTAAATCAGAATATTATAAATTCACATATTATAGGCAGAACCTTTATATGATAAATTATTGATATGGGATTTCCTTAAATAACTCTCTGAGTTTAGCTTTTCTTTTATGATAGAAGTCGAATTCGACAAATCAAGAATTGGAGCCATGGATACAATGACCTATAATAATAATAATAATAATAATGCACCGTTTGGATAGAAAGGACATGAAACCTGGACTCGTCGATCAAAGTATAGTGCAATATTTTTTTAACACTGTGTCATATCTGTTCAGGTCAGTTATATTCCTATGTACTAATTACGCTAATGAGCTAGGGATGAAAGGGATGAGTAAGGTTGGTTTTATGGCGAGTGTACCCGCCTTTGCGCATAGGGAGTGTGGGAAGCCGTTTAGGGAAAAAAAACCACCCCCAATACACCCGATCAAGATTCGAAACTCAATCTCCCGTAATCGGCGGAGTATAGTCAATTGTGAGTGCGACGCCATAGATCTAGGTGGTAGGGAGTGGGGGGGAGGGGGAGGGGGGCAGGCGGGTAGAGGAAGAACCCGAGTCACAAATCGCCACAATTGGCGGATTGGCCGTAAAAGTGTGACGAATTAAGAGTTTGTTCGACTCTCCGAGTAAAATAAACTTTTCCCCGAAGGCACGTGCTGGTTCTAACTTGATATTTCCTGCGTACCATTTGAAGCAGCCTCTGCTTTCTGAATGAGTCGTTGACGCAACACCGCCCTCCAATACATCCTCCCCTCCAACTCCTTTCTCCACACTTCATTTCATCTCTGTGTTCAGACAAAGGGATTGCCCAATTGTCCATTAAATAGTTTTAAATGTTCATCTTTTGTGTCTGAGGCAGTTGTAACTGAGTAGTTAAAGTGTAAATATTTTAATAAGAGGTGACCTGGCGGTCTAGGGGTAAGGTGTCAGACCTCTGTGCTGGCGGCCGGGGTTCAATCCTCGGTCCCGGCACAGATTTATCTGATTACCAAACCCTTCCTTCACCTCTGACAAGACATCTTGTGAATGTGGGGAATGCCAGGCCTCCACCGTGGTTCGGATTCCACGTTAAACTGTAGGTCCTCCATTTCATCTCACAATCATCCTACCATTACACATTAGCGTAAGTGCGTATAACCCGAACGGGTAGTAAGACGCGGCGATAAAATAAAATATGTTGTTATTTATTCTAGTTATTTAACGCGCACTTTCTGAACCGACTGATTATATCAGCACACGAGAATTTCTATGAGCGAGAATGAAATTACATACCAATTTTGCCAAGAAAGGTATTTCCACATACCTTACAGGGTTCTTTTACACGTCACAATCGACACGGGACCGATGGCTTTACTCCCCCTCCGAAGGAAGTTGTGCTACGGAGTCTTATCGCTCGACAAAGAACCACTAAACCCCAACTGGGGTTTGAACCTACGAACATCACGTCCTTGGCGGGTACTCTACCCCAATACCACCTATATCAGCTCTTATATAGTTATTTTGGGTAATAATTCACTGCGATATCTCGGCGGATGGTGTTTATTTTAAATTTTCTATCGCCGATAATTAGGCGCTAGTTTTGATATCAATTTTTAATTATGTAACTGCTAAGCTAATACATTCCTTTTCGATAATTACCCTCCTCGGTGGCGTAGTTGGCTAACGCGCTTGTCGTGTTGAAGCTCGACTGCCGAGGACGGGGAGATCGAGGTTCGAATCTACGGTCGGGTGAACTGAGGTTTTTTCCCCTAAATGGTTTTCCACTCTCCCTCCACGCGAATGCGGGCTCACTTCCTCTAATTCAACCTTCCCAATTCTTAATCCATTAGCGTATTTAGTACTTAAAAGCGTATAACCCGAACGGGTAGTAAGACGCGGTGCTAATATTATTTTTCACAAAGGAGTGTGGTTGCGAACGCCTAAGATGTAGACTCACCCGCGGTTCCGGGAAGCTTATGGGCTTGCCTAACTACAGTCGAGTAAAATATTTGATACCTCTTTTACCCCGCGCCTTGCGTCTTGCTGCCTGCCAATCCTGGATATTCACGTATTTAAACTAATGGAGTAAGGACGAGAAACATCAACTTTGTAGAAAATGTGCATGAATTTGCATATAAGGAGAGTGGTAAACCATTAAGGAACACACAAATAAATATACCCGGCCTTTTTTTAAATTCCGACGTTACAAACTATAAGAGACTAGACAGACGTATTTGTTCATGTGACCATTGGCGATAGTATTTGTTAGATAATTTAGAGAAAATATATAGCTTTTTCTGAAAATTGAAAAATGACACCTGGACACGGGAATCACGGGTGTCATTTTTCAATTTTCAGAATATGATATCTATGAGGGAATATCCCCACTAAAATGCATTAACAATAGTTTCGGCTATTT